>ML814455.1:115378-127703 GCA_009831015.1 Picea engelmannii | reverse complement strand
GAAGGGTGAGCTTGTCCGATCGAATGGAGTATGAAATATGGCTAAGTATGGGAGGATAAGGGATAAGGGAGTGGAGAGGGTGAGGGCGTGAGGTGAGGAATATAAGGGGCTGAGGTGAGTCCGAGAGGACTTAGAAAATAAATATAAGTAGAGAGTGGTGAGGGGGTGTATACGAGTTTAAGTGAGAGGGTAGAGAAAAATATGATTCTACTAAGTAAGTTCGATTGACCACTTAGTGGATTCAAAAAATTAAACTAAGTGTTGAAAAGGTGAAGTGAGGGGAATGGAGAGAATGACAGGTGGCCGCGAGAAATTAAATGAATATTTTTATGAGTTTTGAACCTGGAAATTAATGAGGAAAACTAGGGTCATGGACCCAAAAACTTAAATGCAATTCCAAGAGATTAGTTTATTCCACATGGAAGAAGCGTGCACTTTTATTTAAACCTACATATCTTGAGCATACAAACTCAGATTTCCAATCCGAAAAATGTGTGGCAAAGATGAGACTGAGGGATACACAATGAACTTATAATAGTTCAAAAATTTTCATCTTTCGATATCATTTTTTTTTACTAATCCAAGAGTGGGAAAATATAGGTTTCCAAATTTTGGTCAACAATTGGCTCCAACTGCATGACATTGACCCCTTGTGGGTTGCTGAGAACACCAGAATATCAATACCAACTATCTTCTCCATTGGGCTATGGAGTCGTCTTCAAAATGAATTCTTGTAATTCTTCTTCTTTCATGGAGTTATCTTCAAATTTGACTTCCTTATTGTGAAAAAATGAACCGAAGAAACAAAAATATGTACATACATGATCTACCTACCCTAAATTACTTGAAAGAAAGGGGAACCTTAGGTATAGGCATATTTTCAATGGAGCCATTCAAGCATTGATCTTATTTGTGGAATGAACTACATCACTATGGAACATATTGAAACTTGTATCTTTGAGTCAGGGGCACTCTCAATATGTACTGGAGAAATATTGAGCAAGGTGTGCTAAGGATCTGATTGTGTTATTTCTCCAACAATTATTTGGAACCATAATTCAATGAAATCAATTCATGGCTGCTCAAAAATATTATTGTCCTCGATTGGATGAAGAGTTTCCAATCATAACGTTCTATCCTTATCATTGTCTATGTCCAATATTCTTGATTCATCAACAATGTCTTGAAAATACGTTTCCTTCATGTAATGACCATTTTGTTCATTATTTTTCTCAAGATTCATTTATTCCACCAATTCTTCTTGTTGCAAGTGTTCTTGAGGCCTTTCATCATTTATTACAAGGATGAAATATTCTTCTGTATTTGGTGGAGTATCCTAAATTTCAATCTCAAATTTGTTGCTTGAAACATCTTCATATGGATTATATAGGAGATTGAAATTTTATTCTTGTAATTTGGAATTTTCATTTTCATTTTCAGAAACATGACTTGACTTAGAAATTTCATCTATTCTTTGATTAGATTCTTCTTCAAAATTTGTCACTTCATTATCTTGCTTCCATATGGAATAGGGTGGGTGGGAAACAACATTTAAATCATCAACAAAAACATATGAATTCACTTTTGGGATGAACTTTTCTGCAAATGAATCTTCTAACACATGTTAGCTGGTAATGGAATTAGGTATTAATGAGCTACACCAATCAAGAGCATTCCCTCACAGAGTTTGTAGGAATAATCTACGCGTAACATTGTCTTCAGTGAGGTTGAAATCTTGACATGTACTCTTAAAATTAAACAAGTGTTTCTCTGCATCTTCTGAAGCATCCCCAAAGAATGTAGAAAAAATTTCAATAGAAATATTAAGCATTCAAAAATTTACTTCTAGTAGATTTAAAAGGGTTTTATGAAATCACCTCCTTCTTTGGGTATTTATCCCTTTTGTTGAGTCTTGTAAATCCATAGATGGGCTTGATGAAGAATTTAAAGGAGAATCATGACATGAATGAAATTCTCCATTTGGATTCTTTCTCATGGAGTTTTCAGGGAGTCCATTCTCTCGAATCTTCGGTGCTTCTCGATTCTTTTTGAAATTATAAAAAAGGTGTGACTGATCCAAGTGGATATTGGTGGCCAACCAACTATTCCAATTGGATCCTATTGACAGTTTTTAGTTCAACACGTTCTTCTGTAATTCTTTGTAATTGTGGGTTCTACACTTCCAGGGTTGTTTGAATCCCTACATAGCCTCCTGGTGGATATTGGTGGCCACCCACCTAATCCAACTGGCTTATTTTGGATGTTTTCATGTCACCACATATTTCTGTACTTCTAGGGCCATTTTAGGGCCCTAAACAAGGTTTTTTTGGCTTGTCACATCAAACTGTAGACGAAGTCAGAGTTTGACAGACCAATGTGTAGTTTTCGAAAAGATGTTTCCAACAGGCTATCATGCGCCTAAAACAGAGGTCGTATGCAAAAGTTATGACTTCGAGAAGTTGAGGTACCAACTTACCGATTGAGGCCCACACAACTTTTGGCATTTCATCTCCTAGGGTTAGGGTTTTGGAATTCATGAGTAATATTAAAAAGGCATTTGGGGCCTCATTGTAATAATTCTTCTTAGACAAATGTGCATAGCATCCACATCTCTTCTTAGAGATAACTACCACCATTCGAGCAAGTTGTTTTCAGTTCTGCAGTTTTACAGTTTCATCCTATTTCATTGATTCAATAGAAGTTATTGTTCATTGGATATCTATTGTTGTTCTCTGTATCTCTATGCTATTGTATTCAGTTTGTTATTCATTTTGTTCCGCTCATAAATCTAGATCAATGGTATCAGAGCGGTCTGCCCTTATTTATTTTTCTTTGTGCATGTTCCCGACAAGATCTTGGTACAAGAAGTTGGGACTTGAACTAGTTGAGCATTTGCAAGATCGGTCACGCCAAGCCTGACAAGAACCCATGGGGGAGGAAAAGAAAATAATGGAGCAAGATATCCTTTTAAAATGTTTCTCGAGGAATCCCTTGCATGACAAAGGAATGAAATGATGGACACCTTTGCATAGATCCTTCGGCGACTACCCACATGAGACGCATCTTCATCAAGAATCCATGCAACCCCCTTAAAGGTACAGGTAAATTTTGATATGCCATTATTTGAAATACTGATAGATGTAGATGTTGTAGATAAATGGTTGAATCTGCTTGAAGGGTATTTTTCAGTCCACAATTTTTTCGATAGGGAAAATCTTACTTTTGCACTCCTCAAGGTCATCCCCCATGTTAAGGACTGGTGGGATACTTACTCTGAGAAAAGGGCAATAGAGGAATCTGCAATATTTGCAGTCGCCCCCAAATGGGATTCCTTCAGGGATGCCATTAAAGAACAATACTACTATGTTGGAATCTATGGGGACCAATACACAAGATGGACCACCCTGCGTCAGGAAAGGGACTAGACAGTACCAAATTTCACCAGTATTTTCCATACCCTGTGCACCAAATTGGGTATCAAAGAATTTGAGCGACATTTGGTGCTCAAATACCATGAGTGTATGCATATATACATTCAAACAGAAATGGAGTTTCTATACATTGCATCATTGGGTATGGCTTATAGACATGCTGTCAAGATCGAGCAGAAATTTAAGCAGAAGAGGCGAGAGTTTGGATTTGCAAACTCTTCACAGCCGAAGTAGGGAAAAGGCAGCCCCAACCCACAAAAAAAGGGATAGAGAAAAAATGGCCACTCTCATGAAAACCATTCCAAGCCACAACACAAGAAGGATAATGAGAATTTGAAGAAGGACACAGGAAAATGGTGTGAATACCATAAAATCCCTTGGCACAACACCGAAGAATGTCACTCCAAGCAGTCATTGGTGGTCAAGATGAAAGCTTTCGAGTCAAGGATAAATTCTGACTTCGAATCAAATCCATAAGGAAGGAAGCAGATTATCGATGTTGAACCCAGTTCCACTTTCACTACCTCCAAAGTCCAGCCAAGCAAACCAAAAGAAACAAAGAAAGGGTAACACCTCTTTCACTCACAAATGTGGAAAATGGGGCTCCACTTCATTTCATTGTTAATAGAAGTAGTCAGAAGAACCTGATCTCAGTAGAGGTCATCAAGCGGTTGGACCTTACGACAATACCGCACCCACAACCCTACACCATCGCTTGGCTTCGCTAAGGAAAAGATCTATGTGTCAGCCAATAGTGTCATCTTTCCTACAACATCAAGCCTTTGAAAGATGAGGTATTGTGTGATATTTCTCCCATTGAAGTTTGTGATGTTCTTTTAGGAAAACCATATTTGTGGAAGAGACATGCTATGTAAGAGTCTAGACCCCACAATGTTATTATTACTTTGGGTAGACAATTATACATGATACCAGAGGTAGCGCCGCCTACCGCTATTTATTCAATCTCTACTAAGAAATGTAGTAAGGTCATTTCAAAGACCGAGAAGTTTGTCTTCTTTGTGATCCGTGCTCATAGTATGTAGAAGGTCTCATCCACATCTTTGGCCTCTACACAAAGCCTCTCTTTACAGCAGAGAAAGTGGATAGGATCATGGAAGAGTACATAGACATCTTCTCCTCAACCATCAAGATACAAACACATTTCCAATTCAAGAGTCCAATTGATCTAATCCTCGATGCACCTTTGCCTAATGGACCAATCTATCGTCAATCTCTAATGGAAAATGATGAAATTAATTGTCATATCCAAGAGCTACTTCAAAAGGGGCCCATCAGACCCAACTCCTCCCCTTACGTAAGTTCGATTGTACTATTGGAGAAGAGGGACGGGACCTAACAACTCTGTATTGATTACAGAGCATTAAACAAAATAATAGTCAAGAACTGATACCCAATTCCCAGAATTGATGACCTTCTTGACCAACTCAAGAGGGTAAAGTTCTTCAGCAAGATTGACCTAAAGTCTAGATACCACCAGGTTCCCATCAAACCAATTGATGTATGGAAGACAAATTTCAATCTAAAGAAGGTCTCTTCGAATGGTTGGTCATGTCCTTTGGCTTAACAAATGCACCAACCACTTTCATGAGGTTGATGGATTATGTATTGAGACCCTTCACCAACTCTTTTGTAGTGGTATATTTGGATGACATCCTCATCTACAAAATAACTTGGGAAGAACACATGCAACATATTCAACAGGTTTTGAGCACTCTGCGATAGCAAAAGCTATATTCCAAATTGGAAAAATGATCCTTTCATATGAACAAGGTCCAATACTTGGGATACATTTAGCATGGAGTACAGGTTGATCCATCTAAGATCCAATTCATCTGTGATTGGCCAGACTCGACCATACTAACCGAGCTTCAGAGCTTCTTGGGACTTGACAACTTCTACCAATGGTTTGTGTTGGGATTCTCCCATATTGCATGGGCCCTCAGCCAAATAACCAAGGGCGATGGTGGGGAAAATTTTGCATGGGGGAAGAAACAACAACGAGCATTTGACAATATGAAGCATCACTTGTGCTCAACTCCAGTTCTCTCCTCACTCGATATGCAACAATTGTTCGAGATTGAGACCGATACATCCAACTATGTTGTAGGTACAATTCTCACTCAACATGGTCATCTGATAGCATACCATAGTGAGACACTCTTAGATATTGTCCGAAAATACCCCACCTATGACAAGGAAATGTATTACATTGCACAATCCTTTTGTCAATGGAAACATTACATTCTGGGAAAGGAGACAATCGTCCACATTGAACACAAGCCTCTGCAGTTCATATAGACACATGAGAAGTTACTGGATGATCGCCATCAAAAGTGGTCCACCTACCTGCAATAATTCCATATCAACATCAAGTATAAGACAAGGAGCACAAATCATGTCGATGACTACCTCAATCGACCTCCCGTGGCTACACTCACAACTGTTCTCCATTTCTATGGGCATGAGGCATCTGAGTGGCGCCAACTTTATCAACAAGATTCGTACTTCACCACCACCTATCATATCTTGTATATAGGCATGAATGTCACTGATTTTCACATTCAGGACGAATTTTTATGCCATTTGGGCCATCTTTGTGTTCCTGCAACCGAGCATGAAAAGTTGATTTGGGAGTCTCACTACAGTTGGATGGCAGGACATTTTGGCATGGAGAAAAATGTGGTTGTTCCATAAAAACATTTTTATTGGCCAAACTTTGACAGGAAGTCATCAATTATATAAGATCTTACACTACATGTTTCATTGCCAAGATAGCCATCAAGAAGCAAGGCTTATACACCCCTCTTCCTACTCCCGAGAGGCCTTGGTAATCCATCTCGATAGATTACATGTTTGGCCTTCCATCCACCAAGCAAGAAAATTATTGTGTATTTGTGGTAGTTGATCAGTTTTCGAAGATGGCCATTCTCACAGCCTACAAGAAGAGCATCACAACGAAATATACTGCCAAGCTCTTCTTCAAACGAGTGTGGGTCCATTTTGGGATAGCACAGACCATCATCTCTGATCGGGACAATAGGTTCCTCAACACATTTTGGTCGAGTCTTTGGTCATTGTTGGAAACCAAGCTCACTAAATCCACTGCCTTCCACACTCAAACCGATGACCAAACAAAGGTCGTCAATCAGATGACTGTGCACATCTTTCGCATGTATAACTCTAATCATTCACGTACATGGGATGAGAGTCTTCCCTATGTTCAATACAGCTACAAAAGGGCTCTCCATAGCTCCACCGACCATAACCCCTTTCAGGTGGGGCTGGGATTCCAACCCTTGGGTCCCATTGATGTTGCACTACCTATTGCAACAACATAGAAAGATTCTTTCCATGTTCATTTCGAGGCCAAAAAATCCACCAGATTCATTGAGAGGATTTAGGACATCCACCAACATGTCTATAAGATTTTGTAGAAAGTCAATGCTAAGTACAAGCAACACCATGATAACCATCGGGTACCACACCAATTTCAGGTGGGAGACAAGGTCTGGTTACATTTGCAAAAAGAGCACCTTACAGGGCCCCATCAGAAGCTCCACCCACTTCTCTATGGGCCTTACACAATTACCAAGGTTGTGGGTAGCAATTCTTTTGAGCTCAACACTCCACCCTACCTTGGATTTCACCTAGTGTTCAATGTGGACCTCCTTCGGCCATATTTTCCACCATTATTGGACACCTCAGAGATCGCAGAACAATTGAAAACAATAGAGCTCAACACTAAATACATGGAACATGCATCCACTGATTAGATAGTGGACACACAGGTAAATGGAACTCATAAGTAGAGGATCCAGTCTTATTGGGTTGTCAAGGCAAGACAACTCCTCCACCAAGGCAAGTGGCTCACCTGTGGCCAAATTCAACAGAAGTTTCCTCACCCAATGGGGGAACTCAACACAATGGATACCATTTTTTCCTGATGGGGGAGGACTGATCTAGGTGGATATTAGTGGCCACATCCATGTGGATATTAGTGACCACTCACCTATTCCAACTGACTCCTATTTACAATTTTTAGTTCAACACGTTCTTCTGTAATTCTTTGTAATTGTGGGCTCTACACTTCTGGGGCTGTCTAAATCCCTACACAACTTCTAGGTGGATATTGGTGGCCGCCCATCTAATCCAACTGGCTTATTTGGGATGTTTTCATGTCAGCACATCTTTCTGTACTTCCAGGGCCATTTTGGGGCCCTAAATAATGTTTTTTTAGCTTGCCACTGTCAAACTGTAGTAGGAATTAGAGTTGAAGGCATAATGTGTAGTTATCAAAAATACCTTTCCAATGGGTTATCACGTGCCTAAAATGGAGGTCGTATGCAAATGTTATGACCTCGGGAAGTTGAGGTACCAACTTACTCATCAGGGCCCACATAACTTTTGGCGTTTCATCTCCTAGGGTTAGGTTTTTGGATGTCTAGGGTTTTGGAATTCATGATTAATGTTAAAAATTCCTCTGGATCCTCATTCTAATCATTCTTCTCAGACATATGTGTGTAGTAGCCACATCTCTTCTGAGAGATAGCTACCACCATTCGAGCAAGTTGTTTTCGGTTCTACATTTTTACAATTTCATCCTATTTCACTTATTCAAGAGAAGTTATTTTTCACTCGATATATGTTGTTGTTCTCCGTATCTTTGTGTTATTCTATTCAGTTTGTTATTCATTTCATTCCGATCATAAATCTAGATCAACGACATATTTAAAACAAACAACAATTTTCTTGAATCTTTTTTTCGAAACTTTGAGCCGTGGAGATTTTTGGTTTCTCAATCTTATCTGAAGCAGGGCCTCAAATGTATTGAAAATATATTTCTCCCTAGTATGGTCACCAAAAATGTTGATGCTTGAATCCATCAGGACCAAAATGACAACCTCACGAGGATATGAATCCTCCTGCATTTTTAAAGAGGCGATACCACTCTTGGGATAAAATATATATCTGTGATATCTTGGATTAGGAGAATTATAAGGAAAAAAACCATAGATAATTATTGCTTGAAATTATGAAATGATATGGTTCTTCAATAACCTAATATGATCTCTGTATGCAATAAGAAGTCTTTAAACAATTGAAAATATTGAAGGAGGGCTTCAACATCATAATTTCTCTGTAATCAACATCACATACACAATATTTTTAATCATATGTAAATGCATCCATGTCTTCCTCACGAAAAATAGGAAAGAATAATTTGATCATCTCAAAGAATTTTAAAAGAGTATTACTATCAATGTAACACCCTGTTTCCCCCAGATTGTAAATATAACTGGACTGGCCAAAGACTATGGCAAACTCATAAGTATGGATATGTGATGTAAATGGACCTACAGGAAGAGGTCAATAAATGTGAATAACACTTTGAATTTATTGCAGGACTGTTGAGAGGGGATGTGCAGAAAAGAGACCACGATGGCGGTGGAGGACACCTGAAAGGGTGGCGTTAACTTCCACTGAGAATTTAATACCGTATTTGGAATCCACTGTCCCGGAGAACCAAAAGTGGCTTGCTGGCCCTGAAATTCAATGCCTTGCAGGCTGGTAGGCGGATGGCTTGATAAGGGATGGAATGGTGAACCGCCCATCCGTAGATCCGTCAGGCCTGATCAGCGCGAGGGTAATCGTGCCACACGCAACCTCGCGAGAGGATAAGGCGTATGGAAGAGACGATTGAGAGGGCAGATGTGAGGGGAACTCTGGAAATTTTTACGCAGAGTGAGTGATAGCAGAGAGGAAGGATTGCAACCTTCGCTCCTGGTCACTGGAAGATAGAGAGACACAGTCTCAGAGCATCGTGGTCTCAGCTCGGGGGTGGCTAGTGGTAAATCCTTTGGGAGTCGCTGAGCCTATGGTTGGGTGGAAACGAGCACTCCTCCCAGCAGTGCACCCACTTCTGGTGTTATTTTTGATAAGTATTTTATGTATTACATCTTGAAATTTCATATACTGATATACATATACTCACATCACTGTGAAATTGTGAACGATTTTTAGTGTAAGAATGTCTATGTGGTGTTTTGTTAATGGTTAATGGTCATATGCTTGTAATAGAGGAAACCATGCATGACTTACGTTGATAAACATATTCTAATCATGCCCAGTCGTTCTCGGGAAGCTGTTTTCCCCTTATCTGCTTCCGGAAATGCCCCGGTAGGGACCCCTTCACAGAGATTCCCTCCTTAGAAAGGTTCACCAAGAACCCAAAACAGGTACTTGATCGTGCAGGTCTTATTAAACCCTGTACGAGGAGGAACGACCCTCTTAAGGTTATGAGATAGTAGTATTGTGAGATGTAACGAGTCGACGGATGAGATCTTGTCGGAGGACCCATAGCCATTCACGACCATTAGATCATCGTGAGCAACGAGAAATCGGGATCGTAGATCCCAAGACACAAAAGAACATTTGAACCAATGACCTTCCCACATCCACGAAGTGGTGGAAGGTGCACACGATGGGACAATCCGATCCGTTGGATCGAGTTAAGATACTCGGAGTCTAGCCTCCAGAGTGTGCACAGAAGAAGATAGATCTGGACCGTTAGATCTGAGCAGAGATCCCGACAGCCGTCGGATCTGTGGAAGTTACGCGGAGGGTAAGTCCTTGTGGATAGGAGGAGAAATTGACGGTCAGGATTCGTAGAGGAAGATTGCGAAACCCCGTCAGTCGTTAGATCTTGGGAAAGTTGCGCAGGGTTTAAGTCCTAGTATGCAGACGAGGAGTCCCGGAAGAGTCATCGGGGTTTGAAGGTCAAGAGAACCGAGACCTTGTAGGTCACGAAATCCCGAGAAGGGATCCTGGCCGTTGATCTCGGCAGGGACACGTGTCGGAAGATCCGAGGGAGTCGTGAATCGAAGAATCGGGGTTTTCGAAGACATAGAACTCTCGCATGTTGGAATCACGATCCGCGATATCCCGACGGGAGTTTTATACCGTCCATCTGCAGGGACACGCGTCAGAGGATCCCTAGGAGTCAGGGTTCGACATTTCAGGGTTTCCAAAGACAAAGGAATTGTTGCATTAGAAATCGCAATTTCACGATATCTGATATAGCGACGGGAAAGTGGTGACGTGGAGGAATAAGTTCTCACGTGCATCGGGAATCGGTATATCGGGGTTCTCAGTGACGAGAGAATTAGCGCCAGAGAATTCACGAGACTCCGAAATGCGACGGCCCCACTGTAATAGGGTTGTAGTGGAGGACAGGTGTCAGACCTCCGGGAAGAGTCAGGAATCAACATATCGGAGTTCCTGAGGACAAGGAAGTTGAGACCTTTCAAGTCCTGAGCCCAGAGGAAATCGAGACCGTTAATTTTAGAGGACACGTGGTAGAGACCCGTGCCATCGGAGAGAATCCCGACAAGGAGTCAATTTATCGGCGTTTAGAGTTCATCGGGATATTGGGGATCCCGATGACAAGTGAATTATGCACTTTGAAATCGCGATCCGCGAAAACCCGATCAGTGGGGAACAACTTTCCGAATAGCGGAAGCTGAGGGAAGAGCCGTAGTGGGAGCCAACTGCCGGCTTGAAGGTGATTCAGTGTTTGAGAGATCGGGAAACTTAGGGGTAAGTGTTTTACGACATTGGAAACCCCGTAGCCCCGACGAGAGGTAGGACTACGGTCCCGGAATCAGCGGTCACATTGGCTAGGCTTAGCCAAGTGGGGCTGAGGAAACAAAGAAGCGATTCAGGGATCAGAGATTGGTGATTTAAGTTTCCAAAAACATCGTGGGTGTCAAAACCCCGATAGAAGAAACCCCGACAAAAGCATATGACGGTGGTCATATGAGCGCAGGTCACGTGGACCAGTAGTATGCTAGAAGAGGCTGGTGAGGAAGGGGCGCAACGGAAATTTGTCCCATCGGTGATCAGGGATTCGAGAGGATAGGGACTCTCGACAGCGGGAAGTCCGAAACCCCGAACCCCGATATTGAACCGGGGATTGGCATTTCGCTAGTGCAAGTCTCTGGGGATTTCTCATTTGGGAGACATTAACCCAAAAATTTTGATTTATGACAGTGGTTATGTTACAAAGTGGTATCAGAGCCTGGTTACAACACTCGGCCTGATTGGGCTCATGCACGAGTCGCGCATAAACCTTGTTTGAAACATTCCTATGAGGAGTAATCCCTTGATTTAACTCTCTCGTCCAGGATTAAAAACTTGGAAAATGAGAACCCGACTGTGTATGCAAATGAAAGGAGTTATGAAATTATGTGCAATTTATAAGAAATGAATTTAACTCTTGACTAACAGCCAGCGTTTGTTTTTTCACTCAAGCGGACGATCAACCACGGGAATTTACAAACGCAGAGTATGGTGACTCACCAAGAGGTGGGAGAAGGCTCCCACAACAGAGACGAAGAGTCTGATGAGAGAAGAGCAATAGGAACCCCTCCAGACCTAGCGGAGACTGTGAGGAGTCTCATGGTTGAATTGCAAATATGCAAGGCCGATAATGAAAGGATGATGAAAGAACAAGAAAAGAAAACCGAAATTAATGCAGTTCTACTGCAGAGCCTATCCGACCTACAGTGACAAATGCAACATGAACCTGAGATGTAGAATCGTGGTCGTGTCAGTGGTCACACTGAGAGAAGCACATCCCGAAAGGTCCACCCCAGAGGTAAAGGACCAGTGCCAGACGATTCCACTGAGAAGGAAGCTGGTGATTTAGAAGGCTCTTCCAGCAGCAGGACCGGTTCCTATTCTCAAAAGAAACAGAAGAAGCAAAAGACTTCTAAGAGTCATAAATTTGAGGAATTCAAAAAGGCCAAACCTCCCTCCTTCGATGGCGAGATAAAGAAGGGAGAGGAAGCTGAGGCTTGGCTACTTGGACTGAA
>ML814455.1:96450-111193 GCA_009831015.1 Picea engelmannii | reverse complement strand
TCTGTACATGTAATTCATGTTAGTAGCTAAGAACATCGAGGACGATGTTCCTTTTTAAGGGGGAGGGAATTGTAACACCCTGTTTCCCCCAGATTGTAAATATAACTGGACTGGCCAAAGACTATGGCAAACTCATAAGTATGGATATGTGATGTAAATGGACCTGCAGGAAGAGGTCAATAAATGTGAATAACACTTTGAATTTATTGCAGGATTGTTGAGAGGGGATGTGCAGAAAAGAGACCACGATGGTGGTGGGGGACACCTGAAAGGGTGGCGTTAACTTCCACCGATAATTTAATACCGTATTTGGACTCCACTGGCCCGGAGAACCAAAAGCGGTCCGCTGGCCCTGAAATTCAATGCCTCGCAGGCTGGTAGGTGGATGGCTTGATGAGGGATGGGATGGTGAACCGCCCATCCATAGAACCATCAGGCCTGATCGGCGCGAGGGTAACCGTGCCACACGCAACCTCGCGAGAGGATAAGGCGTATGGAAGAGACGATTGAGAGGGCGGACGCGAGGGGAACTCTAGCAATTTTTACGCAGAGTGAGTGATAGCAGAGAGGAAGGATTGCAACCTTCGCTCCTGGTCACTGGCAGACAGAGAGACACAGTCTCAGAGCATCGTGGTCTCAGCTCGGGGGTGGCTAGTGGTAAATCCTTTGGGAGTCGCTAAGCCTACGGTTGGGTGGAAACGAGCACTCCTCCCAGCAGTGCACCCACTTCTGGTGTTATTTCTGATAAGTATTTTATGTATTACATCTTGAAATTTCATATATTGATATACATATACTCACAACACTGTGAAATTGTGAATGATATTTAGTGTAAGAATGTCTATGTGGTGTTTTTTTAATGGTTAATGGGCATATGCTTGTAATAGAGGAAACCATGCATGACTTACATTGATAAACGGATTCTAATCATGCCCAGTCGTTCTCGGGAAGTTGTTTTCCCCTTATCTGCTTCCGGAAATGCCCCGGTATGGATCCCTTCACAGAGATTCCCTCCTTAGAAAGGTTCACCAAGAACCCAGAACATGGACTTGATCGCGCAGGTCTTATTAAAACCTGTACGAGGAGGAACGACCCTCTTAAGGTTCTGAGATAGTAGTATTGTGAGATGTAACGAGTTGACGGATGAGATCTCGTCGGAGGACCCATAGCCATTCACGACCATTAGATCATCGTGAGCAACGAGAAATCGGGATCGTAGATCCCAAGACCCAAAATAACATTTGAACCAATGACCTTCCCACATCCACGAAGTGGTGGAAGGTGCACACGATGGGACAATCCGAGCCGTTGGATCGAGTTAAGATACTCGGAGTCTAGCCTCCGGAGTGTGCACAGAAGAAGATAGATATGGATCGTTAGATCTGAGCAGAGATCCTGACAGCCGTCGGATCTATGGAAGTTACGCGGAGGGTAAGTCCTTGTGGATAGGAGGAGAAATCGACGGTCAGGATTCACAGAGGAAGATTGCGAAACCCCGTCAGTCGTTAGATCTCGGGAAAGTTGCACAGGGTTTAAGTCCTAGTATGAAGATGAGGAGTCCTAGAAGAGTCATCGGGATATCAGAGTCATCGGGGTTTGAAGGTCAAGAGAACCGAGACCTTGTAGGTCACGAAATCCCGAGAAGGGATCCTGGCCATTGATCTCGGCAGGGACATGTGTCGAAAGATCTGAGGGAGTCGTGAATCGAAGAATCAATGTTTTCGAAGACATAGAACTCTCGCATGTTGGAATCGCGATCTGCGATATCCCGACGGGAGTTTTAAACCGTCCATCTGCAGGGACACGCGTCAGAGGATCCCTAGGAGTCGGGGTTCGACATTTCGGGGTTTCCAAAGACAAAGGAATTGTTGCATCAGAAATCGCGATTTCGCGATATCCGATATAGCGACGGGAAAGTGGTGACGTGGAGGAATAATTTCTCACGTGCATCGGGAATCGGTATATCGGGGTTCTCGATGACGAGAGAATTAGCGCCAGAGAAGTCGTGAGATTCCGAAACGCGACGGCCCCACTGTAATAGGGTTGTAGTGGAGGACAGGTGTCAGACCTTCGGGAAGAGTCGGGAATCAGCATATCGGAGTTCCTAAGGACAAGGAACTCGAGACCTTTCAAGTCCCGAGCCCCGGAGGAAATTGGGACCGTTAATTTTAGAGGACACGTGGTAGAGACCCGCGCCATCGGAGAGAATCCCGACAAGGAGTCAATTTATCGACGTTTAGAGTTCATCGGGATATCGGGGATCCCAGTGACAAGTGAATTATGCACTTTGAAATCGCGATCCGCGAAACCCCGATCAATGGGGAACAACTGTCCAAATAGCGGAAGCTGAGGGAAGAGCCGTAGTGGGAGCCAACTGTCGGCTTGAAGGTGATTCGGTGTTCGAGAGATCGAGAAACTTAGGGGTAAGTGTTTTACGACATTGGAAACCCTGTAGTCCCGACGAGAGGTAGGACTACGGTCCCTGAATCAGCAGTCACATTGGCTAGGCTTAGCCAAGTGGGGATGAGGCAACAAAGAAGCGATTCGGGGATCGGAGATCGGTGATTTAAGTTGCCAAAAACATCGTGGGTGTCAAAACCCCGATAGAAGAAACCCCGACAAAAGCATATGACGGTGGTCATATGAGCGCAGGTCACGTGGACCAGTAGTACGCTAGAAGAGGCTGGTGAGAAAGGGGCGCAATGGAAATTTGTCCCATCGGTGATCGGGGATTTGAGAGGACAGGGACTCTCGACAGCGGGAATTCCGAAACCCCGAACCCCGATATTGAACCGGGGATTGGCATTTCGCTAGTGAAAGTCTCTGGAGATTTCTCATTTGGGAGACATTAACCCAAAAATTTTGATTTATGATAGTGGTTACGTTACAATCAAGATCAAAATATAATTTTATAGTTCAATCTCAAATACCTCATACTTAAAACTCAAAGTTACAAGATACAGTAGAAATCAACCCCAAAGCAATTCTTTGTGGAGTTTTATTCATGACATATGTTTTTCATTAAAAAATATTTGATAGTCATGTATGTGGTTGTAAATACTCCATGATCATACAATAATTTTGTTTTTGAAGAATACAAGAAAAACACTCAAGAACTCAGCCTTGTGCCCTATTCAGAGACTCAGGCATAAAGCTCCGAGAAATGGTGTAGAAGAATAGAAAGAGTGGAGAAGATGGAGATATATTTTCTTTGATCAAAATATTGGATGTGTATTCATGGATTTACCTTATTGTTTCTTTGATCTTCCTCCCTACCCCTCTAACAATTCAGATTATTCTATACATTGATGAAGCCCTCCTCTTTTTAAAATGAGATCTTCTAACTACTTGAATAGTTAGGGTTTTTCCTCTCTTGAATTTCACGTACAATTATTTTTTGGAAGTATTCTCTTTAATTAAATCCTCATTAACTCCTCATTAATGAAATTACATCATCAATATATGCATATCTAAAATGGTCCCCTTTCCCTTTTTAATACAAGTTTTTAAATAAACTTTTATTTTTCAAAATTAAATTAATTTCCCTTCTAAAATAGGGGGACTATGTTTTAATTTTCCAGAAGTTGAAATCAACAATTTAGCCTTGTAAATCACTTTAGCTATGATCTTCATCATCTTATATTTCCCACTATATAATTTGTTTTCAAATCCGACTCCTGGATCTCAAGATATGATCTTGTGAAGTTGAGTTGTCAGACAAGCCCATTAAAAATGAAGTTGACTGATATTTTACTTTCTGGGAAAAATATATCAAATTTAAACCCTTGAAACCTATACCATCATCTTCTTCGTCAAAATAACTTTCCAACTATACAAATTTTTTTGTGATTTTGACACATGGAGCTCAAGTTATGGCCTTCAGAAATTTGTGACTCAACCACCGTCGATCAGACGTCTTGGGTAAATGTGGGCCCTTGATCTTGGATTCATGCTCTTTATCTCAGATTTCTACCTTTTTGTGTAAATCCCATCCCACATGCATGGGAAAATTTAAGTTTTAAGTACATATAAAGAAAATTGCTTCATGTCTCTTATGTGGAAGAGGAGAGTATAAAGACCATAGGCTTCAGCCCTTAAAACATTGATGAATAAAATAATAATTTTAGAACCCCATCACTATCCACCTCATGTCTAATCATCACCATGTTTCAGATCTTTATATGTCATCATTCTCTGCCACGTGTCACTTGTTAATTGGTTGCAACATGTCACATGTTGATTGGCTGCCACATGTCTCCAATAAAAATCTACCACATGTCTTCCTTCATGAGCTACCATGCGTAAAAAATGATTAGATGTTGGATCTACCATGTGACATCCACTCATAATTTAATTATGTTCGCATGTGATCCAATTAAAGGATGGCTCATGGCACAAGGTGAAAGTTTAATAATAAAATATTAATCATAAGGTAAGTGGGAAATGGTTAAGTGTTGGATAGTGAACGAGAGAAGGGGAAGGTGTAGTTAGGGAGGAAGGGTAGAAATGTAGGTAATAGAGTTGAGGGGGTATGTAATTAAGCAATATTACTTTTGGAATCATGGGGGTGAGGGAGGTGAGCGTTAAGGGTGAGTGAGTCCGACCCAATGGAGTATGAAATATGGCTAAGTATGGGAGGATAAGGGATAAGGGAGTGGAGAGGGTGAGGGGGTGAGGTGAGGTGAGTCTGAGAGTTTGAGAGGAATTATAAAATAAATCTAAGTAGAGAATGGTGAGGGGGTGTGGGATAATAGTTTAAGTGAGAGGGTAGAGAAAAATATGAGTCCGCTAAATGAGTCCGACTGACTGCTTAGTGGATTCCAAAAACTAAACTAAGTGTTGAAAAGGTGAAGTAAGTGAGGGGAATGGAGAGAATGACAGGTGCCCGCGAGAAATACAATGAATATTTTTATGACTTTTGAACCTGACATTAATGAGGAAAACCAGGGTCGTGGACCCAAAAATTTAAATGCAATTCCAAGAGATTAGTTTATTCCAAATCGAAGAAGCGTGTCCTTTTATTTAAACCTGGATATATTGATCATACAAACTCAGATTTCCAATCATAAAAATGAGTGGCGAAGATGCGACTGAGGGATACACAATGAAATTATAATAGTTCAATTTTTTTTATGTTCCAATATCATTATTTTTATTAATCCAAGAGCAGGAAAATATAGGTGAACAAATTTTGGTCAACAACTGGCTCAAACTGCGAGACAATGAACCCCTGTGGGTTGTTGAGAACACAAGAATATCAAGACCAGTTTCCTTCTCCATTGGGATATGGAGTCGTATTCAAAATGAATTCTTTCAATTCTTCTTATTTCATGGATTTATCTTCAAATTTGACTTCCTTATTGTGCAAAACTGAACTGAAGAAACAAAATATGTACATACATGATCTACCTACCCTAGCTTACTTGAAAGAAAGGGGCACCTTAGGTATAAGAATATTTATAATGGATCCATTCAACATTGATTTGATTTGTGGAATGAACTCCATCATTATGGAACATATTGAAACTTGTACCTTTGAGTCAGGGGCACTCTCAATATGAACTGAAGAAATATTGAGAAAGGTGTGTTGAGGATCTGATTGTGTTGCTTCTCCAAAAATTCTCTGGAACCATAATTCAATGAAATAAATTCATGGCTGCTCAAAAATACTATTGTCTTCAATTGGATGGAGAGTTTCCAACCTTAACATTATCTCCTAATCACTGTCTACGTTCAAGATTCTTGATTCATCAACAATGTCTTGAAAAGACTTTTCCTTCATGTAATGGCCATCTTGTTCATTATTTTTCTCAAGATTCATTTCTTCCACCAATTCTTCTTGATGCACATGTTATTGAGTCATTTCATCATCTATTACAAGGATGAAATCTTCTTGTGTATTTGCTGGAGGCTCCTAAATTTCATTCTCAATTTTTTTTCTTGAAACATCTTCATATGGAGTATATAGGAGATTGGAATTTTCTTCTTGTAATTTGGAATTTTCATCTTCTTTTTAGCAACATGACTTAACTTAGAAATTTCATCCATTCTTTGATTAGATTCTTCTTCAAAATTGTTCACTTCGTTATCTTGCTTCCATATGAAAGAGGGTGGGTGGGAAACAACAATTAAAGTATCAAAAAAAACATATGAATGCAATTTTGGGATGAATTTTTCTACAAATAAATCTTCTAACACATCCCAGCTGGTAATGGAATTAAGTATTAATGAGCTATACCATTCAAGATAATTCCCTCATAGAGTTTGTAGGAATAATCTACATGTAACATTGTCTTCAGTGAGGTTGAAATCATGACATGTACTCTTAAAATTAAACAAGTGTTGCTTTCTTTGTATCTTCTGAAGCATCCCCAAAGAATGTAGACAAAAATTCAATAGAAATATCAGGCATTCAAAAATTTACTTCTGGTAGATTTAAAGGGGTTTATGAAATCACCTCCTTCTTTGGGTATTTCTCCCTTTTGCTGAGTCCTGTAAATCCATAGATGGGCTTGATGAAGAATTTAAAGGATCATCATGACATGAATGAAATTATCCATTTTGAGTCTTTCCAATGGAGTTTCCAGGGAGTCCATTCTCCCAAATCTTTGGTGCTTCTCAGTTCTTTTTGAAATTATAAAAAAGGTGCGACATACTTAAAACAAACATCAATTTTATTGAATCTTCCTTTCGAAACTTTAAGACATGGATATTTCTAGTTCTTCAATCAGATCTGAAGCAAGGCCTCAAATGTATTGAAAAGAAATCTCTCCCCAATATGGTCACAAAAATGTTGACGCTTGAATCCATCATGACCGAAATGAAAACCTCACGAGGATACGAATCCTCCTGCATTTTTAAAGAGGTGGTACTCCTCTTGGGATAAAAGATATATCTGTGATATCTTAGATTAGGAGAATGCCGAAGAAACAAACCCTAGATATTTATTGCTTGAAATTATGAAATGATATGGTTCTTCAATAACCTAATCTGATCTTTGTATGCAGTAATAAGTCTTTAAACAATTGAAAATATCGAATGAGGGCTTCAACATCATAATTTCTTTGTAATCAAAATCATATACACAATCTTCTTAATCATATGTAAATGCATCCATCTCTTCCTTGTGAAAAATAGGAGAGAATAATTTGATCATCTCAAAGAATTTTAAAAGAGTACTACTATCATGATCAAAACATAATTTGATAGTTCAATATCAAATACCTCATACTTAAAACTCAAAGTTACAAGATACAATCGAAATCAACCCCGAAGCAATTCTTTGTGGAGTTTTATTCATGGAATATTTTCTTCATTACAAAAGCTTTGACATTCATGTTTATGAATGTAAATACTCCATGATCATACAAGAAAAATATTTTGGAAGAATAGAATAATAGAATTCAAGAACTCAGCGTTGTGCCCAATTCAGAGACTCAAGAATAAAACTATGACAAATAGTGTAGATGAATAGAAAGAGTGGAAAAGATGGAGATCACTTTTCTTTGATCAGAAGCTTGTATGTGTATTCATGGCTATACCGTCTTCTTCCTTTGATCTTCTTTCATGCCCCTCTGAAAATTCTGATTATTATAGCCCTTGATGAAGCCCTCCTTCTCTTTTTAAAATGAGATCTTCTAACTACTTGAGTAGTTAGGGTTTTTCCTCTCTTGAATTTCATGTACAATTATTTTCTTGAAGTATTCTCTTTAATTGAATCCTCATTAATTCCTCATTAATCAAATTACATCATCAATATATTCATATCTAAAATGGGTCCCTTTTCCTTTTAATACAAGTGTTTAAATAAACTTTTATTTTTCAAAATTCAATTATTTTCCCTTCTAAAATAGGGGGACTATGTTTTAATTTTTCAGAAGTTAAAACCAACAATTTAGCCATGGAAATCACTTCATCTGTGATATTCATCATCTTATATTTCCCACTATATATATTTTTTTCAAATTTGACTCCCGGATCTCAAGATATGAGCTCGTGAAGTTGAGTTGTCACACATGCCCATTAAAAATGAAGCTGACTGATATTTTACTTTTTGGGAAAAATATAGAAACTTTTATCCCTTGAAATCTATACCATCATCTTCTTCATCACAATACCTTTCTAACAGTATAAAGTTTTTTCAATTCCGACACACGGAACTCAAGTTATGACCTTAAAAAAATCTTGACTTAGCCATTGTCGATCGAACATCTTGGGAAAATGTGGGCCCTACTTGATCTTGGATTCATTCTCTTTAGCTTAGATTTCGACCTTTTGGTGTAAATCCCATCCCACATGCATGGAAAATTTTAAGTTTTAAGTGCATATAAAAAAAAGTGATTCATGTCTCTTATGTGGAAGAAGAGGAGTGTATAAAGACCATAGAGTTCGACCCTTAGAATGTTGATGAATAAAATAATAATCTTAGAACCTCGTCATTGTCCACCTCATGCCTATTCATCGCCATGTGTCGGAGCCTTATGTTTCATCATCAACTTCCGCGTGTCACAAGTTAATTGGTTGCAACATGTCACATTTTGATTGGCTGCCACATGTATCCAAAGAATCTGCCACATGTCTTCCTTCATGAGTTTCCATGTGTCATCAAATAAGTGGATGTTGAATCTGCCATGTGGCATCCATTCATAAGTTAATTATATTCTCATATTATCCAATGAAACGCCGACACATGGTACAAGGTGAAAGGTTAATAATAAAATATTAATCATAAGGTAAGTGGGAAATGGTTAATTTTTGGATAGTGAGCAAGAGAGGGGTAAAGGGTAGTTAGGGAGGAAGGGTAGAAATGTAGGTAGTGGAGGTAGGTGGGGGTGATGAAGAGAGAGGACTTTCAGACTCACGGGGGTCAGGGAGATGAGGGGGAAGGATGAGTGAATCCGACTGAATGGAGTATGAAGGCCTCCAAATTTTGTTTAAAAAGACTCATTGGAAAGTTGTAATGATGGATATTATCTCTAGAATGGTTTTCATGGATGAGAAGTCAATTATCATGCTTAGAAAATTAAAAGACAACCCACATTTTTCAGACAATTAGCTTCAAGTTTTGGAATTGAAAATTTATTAAATGTATTTTATAAAGGGATAAAGTGGGTCCTACTTGGAGGCACAAATTCCAATGGCCTAAGTTCATTAATGATCATTTAATAAATCATTAATTCTGAAATTAAGATGCACATGAAAACTTCTATAAGAATAGAAACCCTAACTACTTCAAAAAACATTGGGAGTGGATTTAAAAGGGAGAGAACACCATTAAAAAAACGTTAGAAGTTTAAATCATCAAGAGAAGTTTAGATCATCAAGAGAGGTTAGATTATCAATATATAATTGTTCATCCTTCATTATGCAACCAACTTTTCACTTGCAAATATAGATCTTCATTTTCTTGCTTCTTCTTCTTCTGCACAATTTCTATCAAAGCTTTTTGTTTGTATATCAGAGATCAAACATAAGGATGAGTTTTTGAGTGTTGTTTCTTTTTACTCTTCCAAGTATCTTCCTAAAATATCAATAGGAGTATTTTAAATCCATAGATGTGGATGGTAATACAAATCATGATTGTCTAAATGATTCATGGCGGTTTAGTCCTTGCATTCGAAAAGCTTCATTCCTGAGCATTAGTCAAATGGTTTATTGAAATGTTGTGTAATATCTTTATGTATTAAACTCCACGGGGAACTACTTCGGAGTATAACTTTAATGAATTCTCATACTTTGATATTTCTAAGTGTGAGATTTTGGAGTATTCCCGTCAAATTCTTTTCAGTTTTGAATGCAATACTCATTTAAAGTTCTCTGAAATGTTCAACACTGTTTCACTCTTTTTCTTGTGAGAAAATATGGATGCATATTCTACTTGCAAGTGTTTTAGAGGGATGTTATAATGAAGTTGAGCTCATAATTTTTTTGATGTTGAATCCTTGCATTTTCTTTTTATTGTAAATAAATTTGCGTGGTCCATTTCTGAGTAAGTGTTATACTTAAAGAACAATCTGGTTATTAAGAACCATTTTACATACAAACTAAAGAAATAAGATTTAGGGTTTTATTTTTAGCATTCTCCCATTTTATAGCCCAATACAAGAACATCAAGATACATCTTTTATATTTTGATAGAGGAGTACCATCTCTATAAAAATGCAAGGGGATATTTTATCCTCATGAGGTTGTTGTTTGGATCTTGACCAATCTGAACATCAATGTTTTTGCGACCATACTAGGGATGATTTATTTTCAAGGTATCCGAGGCTTTGTTTTAGATTTGATTGAGAAACCAGAGTCTCCATGGTTCAAAGTTTCAAAAAAGGGATTCAAGAATACTACTACTTGTTCTAGATGCACAAGGTTTATAAAAACATTATTCATAGATATTTGAATGAACGCAAAGACAATGTTCTTAGATCTTTGGGCACAAGTCAAATATCATAACCTTTGAAGAACAAAGAACCACCAAAGATATGAGAGAATGAACTCTCTGGCGATTCCATTGGAAGAACTCTTAAATACCTTGGAAACTCCATTCGAAAGATTCAATAATCTCAAGAAAATATTTACGGTAGCTCTAGCAAAGAAATTCGTTCATGTTTTGATGCTCCTTTACCTTATCCACCAATCCCATTAATGGATTTTAAAGATGCAGAGGAAATAAGAGGTGCCCAAAGAAGGAGGTGGTTGCATAGAGTCCCTTTAAATTTGCAAGAAATAGATTTTCAAATGCCAAACATTTCTATTGAAAAATTTCCCACATTATTTGAGAATACTTCATAGGATTCACAAAAACATTTATTAAAATTAAAAAGCACATGTGATATTTTCTATATCTATGAAGATAATTTTTTCACAAACTCTGCATGGGAATTCTCATGAATGGTTCTTTTCATTGATGTTGGGACCATTACTAGCTGAGATGTGTTGGAAACTTCATTTGCTGAAACGTTCATCCCAAGAATGCACTCATATGCCCTTTCTAGTGTTTTCAATGTTGTTTCCCACCCACCCTCTCCCATATCGACACAAGACAATGAAGTGATTGATATGGAATAAAAATCTAATAAAATATTTGAATTTTTTTTAATCAAGTCATATTGTTGAAACTAAAAAACTGAGAATTCCAATTGTCAAGTGTAAGATTTAAGCTACTCATATACTTCATATGAAGATCTTTCAGACAACAAGTTCGAGAATGAAATTGAGGAGTCTAAAAAAGGGGTTAGGTTTTGGATTTAATTTATGATAAAAAAGGCCTTTGGAGACTCATTGCAGAATCCTCTTCTTGTGAATGCGAGTAGTCGTCACATCTCTTCTCAGAGATAAGCTGCCACCATTCTAGCGAGTCTGTCACTCTGTATTTATATAATCTTTGTACATTTTTGCTCATTAATAGAAAATTGTGTATTACTGTATCTCTGTGTTTATGGTTGCATCTCTGATACATTTATGTTATATTATTGTATATCCGCAATATCTCTGTGCATTTATTTATTATATCTCCTCTCTCATTTCGTGTTGAAAATAATCTGGACCAGTGGTATCAGAGCATGCTGCTCTTGATCGTTTTTTTTCAGTGCATGTCCCTGATGAGGTCTGAGTATAGAAATTTGGGTCTCAAGCTTGTATCTCTTGAATTAAATCACTCTCGCACACTTAAGAAACCCTCCATGGCAGAAGAAAAGAAAAATGACGGAGCAAACGATTCTATCAATCTGTTGCTTGAGCAAGCTCTCATGCGACAGAGGGACGAAATGATGGAGAATTTTTGCCACATGCCTCAATGCATGTCGATAGAAACATGAGCATCTTCATCAAACGACCACTTTGGAAGAACCTCTCATTTCAAGGTACATGCTAATTTTTATATTCCTGTATTTGAAGGTTAGATAGATGCAGATGCCCTAGACAAATGGTTAAATCTGCTATAAGGTTATTTCTCGGTTCACCATTTTTCCTATAGGGAAAAGATCACCTTTACACTCCTTAAATCTCTCCCCCATGTCAAACATTGGTGGGAAAATTACTGGGAGCAAATTTCCATAGAAGAGTCTGGAATATATGGGGCCGATCCCACTTGGGATTTTTTTGTGGACGCGGTAAAGGGACAATATTACCCTGTTGAAAACCACTCTAAGCCATAGGAAAAGAAGGGTTATGGGAAGATGAAGAAGGACACTAGAAAACGATGCGATTTCCATAAAATCCCTTGGCACAACACTGATGAATGTCGCTCAAAAAAGTCATTGGTGGTCGAGATCAAAGACAAGGAGGCGAACCTTGATTCAAAATCAGATTCTAAAAATACTGGTAAAAGACAGATCATCGACACAGACCCCACTTCTATTGTCACGACCACAACAATTCAACCAGAAGAGCCAACAGATCTTGAAGAGGTGGATCACCTTTTTCATTTAGAGATGTGGGTGAAAGGGACCACTCTACTTTTATTGTTGATAGGGGAAGCCAGAAGAACCTCATATCAACAAAGGTCGTCAAACAATTGGGATTGTCAACAAAACCACACCTGCAACCATACAACATCGAGTGGATTCGCCAGGGATGAGATATTTGTGTCAACCAACAATGTCGATTGTCATACGACATCCATCCATTCAAGGATGAGGTATTATGTGATGTTTCCCCACTGGATGTTTGTGATGTTCTCTTGGGCCAACCATATATGTGGAAGCGCCATGCTATCTATGAGTCTTGACCCCGTAGTGTCATTTTTATTCTAGGGGGTCATCTCTACAGGATACCAGAGGTAGTTCCAACTATTTTCCCACCTAAACAGTGCCACAAAGTAGTATCTCATACTAAAAAATTCAACTTCTTCACAGTCTGTTCAAAGCGTGAACAAAAGAACACCACTGCAACCTCAGTCCAAGCACCTTCTATCCAACAGAAGCAGGTCGAAAAGATTGCAACAAAGTGTAAATATTTATTCTGCACACAAGCATCTCATGTAGCCAGACTGGTTAAAAATTTCCAACCCTTCCAGCCACAGGTTCGTGACAACCTTCAACAAGCTAAGCAATGCAACTTCTCCAACAAGGCAAGCAACTCATAAAGATGCAGATTCATCAAATGATTTTCCATCTCCCCCGGACACTCAACGAAATGGATACCATTTCTTCCTACAGAGGGAGGATTGATCCAGGTGGATATTGGTGGTCACCCACCTTTTCCAACTGGCTCAAAACAATTTTCTGGCAATTTTGGTAATTTACTATTTTTAGCAGTTTTTAACTTTAGGGGCCATTTTGAGGGCATAAATGAAGGTTTTTCGGGATAGAGATTCTCAATGATAGCCAAAGGCTTTGATTGAGCCCCCAAAATGAATATCATCGACGATACCTTTCCAACAAGCTAACGTGCACCCAAAACAGAGATCGCATGCTAAAGTTATGGCCCTGGGAAGTTGATACACCAAACTACCCAAAATGGGGTCCACAAAATTGTTGTCTTTTCATCTTCCGGGGTTAGGGTTTTGGATTTTCTTTATGATACAAAATTTCTTTAGAGCCTCATTGTAGAATCATCTTCTTGCGAATGCGAGTAGCAGTCACATCTCTTCTCAGAGATAAGTTGCCACCATTCTAGCGAGTCTTTCACTCTGTATTTTTACAGTCTTTGTACATTTTCTCTCATTAATAGAAAATTATGTATTAATGTATCTCTTTGTTTATGGTTGCATCTCTGATACATTTATGTTATATTATTGGATATCCGTGATATCTCTGTGCATTTCTTTATTATATCTCTGCTCTTATTTCGTGTCGAAAATAATCCGGATCAAGGACGAAAGATGAAAATATTTTCAAATTAGAAACTTTTCATCCAACTAAATATTGCAACACTCATAAGAAACCGGGAGTTGATTTTATTGAACCATGGTTCCAGAGAATTGTTGTACATGCAATGCAATTAGATTTTGTGCACATCCACCTCAGTTTTACTTCAATACACTTTGGGCATGCTCTTGACTCCTTGATAGCAGCCCCAATCTGTTCCCCACTTCTAGAGTTCATTCCACAGATCAATTGTATGATTGAATGGCTCCATTAGAAATCTACTTACACTTGAAAATTGTCCCTTTCCTCCAAGAAGGTTAGGGTAGGTAGATATTGTTTGTACATAGTTTGTTTCTTCAGTCAAAGTTTTGCATAATAAAGAAGTTTCTAGATGGAGATAATGTTTGAAGATGAATCCATAGCCTAATGGAGAAGGCAGTTGGACTAGGATTTTGGATTCTTAGCAACCCATAGGAGGTTATTGTCCCATAGTTGGAGCCAAATGTTGATGTGTTTTCACCTATCAAATAAAGAAAAAAAAAAATTGGTCGAACTTGAAAAATTCTAAAGAATATTCAATCGTTGATCATGAAGACACAACAAGTTTCCAATCAGCTTCAGTTATCTAGTTATTCATAATAAAATGATAACAAAGATGGTTCCTCATTCAAACAAAAGAGAAAGAAAAAAAATTATTAAAGGAAGGAAATTCTTATTGTTGGACACACCTACCACACTTAGAGGGGGGGGGGGTGAATGAGTGTGGGGCTCTTTTTCCCAAAACTGCCCTCTTGAACAAAAACTCATAAATTAGCATTCAACATTTATTCATTACCCATTGTTGTCATTTATAACCAGTTAGATGTGAGCACATATCAACAACATATATCAGCAATATATCATCAACAAGTCATCACCACAATGAACACAAAGAACAC
>ML814455.1:64220-91613 GCA_009831015.1 Picea engelmannii | reverse complement strand
ATTGGCATCAATGACAACATGATCCAACACTTATGTCTATCTTCTCACTAAATAGCCATATGTCTCATATTTGTTCAGCACTTTGTGGAATCCAAAACAAAGCTCAGCTGCCCAAGATATGTCATTTTTTCTCCCACATATTGTTGCTCCATACTTGGCCATTTTTCTATTTTCCTCATTCTCCACTCTCCACACTTTATACTTAGTCATTTTTCCTTCTTTCCAATCTACTCTCCTTCCTCACTATTGTCCATACTTAACCATTTCCACATTTAACCCTTTCCATACTTAACCCATTTCCTTACCTATCCCATTTTCATTTTCATTATCCACTTAGTTAATTTTCATAATACCCACCACTTAGTCATTTTAATAATTCATTTACACATCATTCCCATTTTTTCACTTCATACTTAGTCATTTTTACCTCCTTTACCTATTCCTGTAACTCCACAAACCCTTCATTTTATTTTATTTTTAATATTATTTCCTATCCTAAGCTTCTTTCCCCTTTTTTATGGACCTACCATATTAGGACATGTGGTAGTGAGGTGGACCCATCCCTTAATGACATGTGGCAGTGAGATGGAACCATCCCTCAATGACACATGGTAGTGACATGGACCTACCCACGGGTGACACATGGAAGGTGATTGGGTGGTGATTGGACATGAGATGTCAAACATTCATAGGTTGACTAGGCAATGACTAAGTGATGACTAGGAAACCAAAATATTACCAAGACATGATTTTTTTTAAGGCACGAGAGATACACTAAGGATACCATAAGTCCTTCTATTACATACATGAATGTAAGGGATGTGTATACATTACAAACACTAAATTCTCCTCCACCACAATGCATGTGGGACAAAAGAGGGTGGAATTAAAGCAAAGGCTAATATTGATCCACAAACCGGATTGGCAGTTGTTGAGTAATGATCTTCTGGGGCTTATAACTCATGATCCAGACGTCCGTTTGGGGAAAGAGGTACCTTGTTGTAAAGGTAATTTGATAAGGAATAAAATGGGATATGTTTCAATGACTGGATTTTTCCATAATTCTTCCAAAAAATAAAATATCATTCAACTCACTTTTCATGACTTGCTGAGAAATGTTTTTGGAACCTCGATTTCCCAAGGCTATAAGTTGAGATCCAAACCTCCAATTTTTTCTTAAGAAGACTCATTGGAAAAATGTGATGATGGAGATTATCTATAGAATGGTTTTCGTGGATGAGAAGTCAATTATCATGCTCATAAAAGTAAAATACAATCCACCTTTTGTCAGATGGTTAGCTTCAAGTTTTGGAATTGAAAATTTATTAAAGGTATTTTATAAAGGGATAAAGTGGGTCCTACATGGAGGCACAAATTATAATAACCTAAGTTCATTAATGAACATTTAATAAATCATTAATTCCAAAAAGGATATGCACATGGAAACTTCTATAAGAATAGAAACCCTAACTACTTCAAGAAGCATTGGGAGTAGATTTAAAATAGAGAGAGCACCATAAAAAAAAGTTTAGAAGTTGAGATAATCAAGAGAGGTCAGATCATCAAGATATCATTGTTCAAACTTCAATACACAACCAAGTTTTTATCTCCAAATATAGATTTTCATTTTCTTGCTTCTTCTTCTTCTATGCAATTTATCTCAAAGCTTTATGTGTTTATATCAAAGATCCAACAAAAGAATGAGTTTTTGAGTGTTATTTCCTTTTACTCTTCCACGTATCTTCATAAAAAACCAATAGGATTATTTTATAGCCATATATGTGGCTGGTAATGTAAGCCAAGATTGTATAGATGATTCATGGTGGTTTAGTCCTTGCCTTTCACAAGCTTCTTTTCTGAACATTAGTCAATTGATTTACTAAAATGTTGTGTAATATATTTATGTATGAAACTCCACAGGGAACTACTTCAGGGTATAAATTTAATGAATTCTCAGACTTTGGGATTTTTTAGTGTGATATTTTTGGAGTATGTACATCAAATTATTTTCAGTTTTGAATGTAATACTCATTTAAAGTTCTTTGAAATGATCAATGCCATTTCACTCTTTTTCTTGTGAGAAAATATGGATGCATCTTCTACTTGCATATTTTTTAGAGGGATATTATAACGAAGTTGAGCACTAATTATTTTGATGCTGAAGCCTTTCTTTATCTTTTTATCATAAAGAAAGTTGCTTGGTCTATTTCTAAGTAAATGTTGTACTCAAAGAGCAATATGGTTATCAAGAACCATTTTACATACAAACTAAAGAAACAAGATTTGGGGATTTTTGTTTAGCATTCTCCTATTTGACAACCCAATCCAAGAACAATAAGCTACATATTTCATATTATGACAGAGGAGTATCACCTTTATAAAAACATAGGGGGGTATTTTATCCTTGTGAGGTTGTTGTTTGGATCTTGACCAATATGAACATCAACATAGGCAAATAGTTACAACATCCATATCAAAGTGGCAACAATGGTCCTATGGTGAGAGTTGTAGCAACGATGAGGCAAGAGTTGCAACATAGTGAGAGTCACAACAATGGAGAGTTGCAACAATGGTCCTATAGTGAGAGTCTCACCAAGAGTCGCATCATAGTGAGAGTCGTAGCAAGATTTGTAGCAACAATGAGAATCACAACAAAGGAGAGTTGCAACAAAGGCAAGAGTCACAACAATGGTTTCAACAACCCAGAGTTGCAACAAATCATACTCAGGAGTTGCAGTTCTTGTGTTGGAAAAGTAATTGTGCAACCTTGTTCCTGTAAATCATTGTTAGCACAAAAAGGTGATAATTTCTTGAAAATGCATAAGAATAAGTATTGAAATGTAATATTGAAAGAATAATTATACCTTGACCAAAAATGGATCATTATGAATGAAAATGGTACTAGGATGGAATGGAAATGGGAAAAAATGTGTAAAAAAATTATAGGACGGGTGCTACAAAGATGTCAATTTGAGCATTCATTAGTAACCACTCACACAACCATATAAAAGATCAACACACTAATTTTTTTACGTTATAAGACCCCTATGGGGAAAATCCACAACCCCATCCAATGTGGCCACTTGGAGCAATTTATTAATGGAAAATAAAATATTATAGAGATATTTACGAGAGATTTTCTCATAATCGATCATCGATAAATGATCCCCCATTCTCTTTAAATAGAAATCATGGACCAATCGGATGTTAAGACATGAATCAATGTAGTCGTTAATATCGAGGAGAATATGAGTCGTCAGATCACTCTATGTCAGGAACATATCGTGATAGTCAGATTACTTAATTACGAATGCATACTAATGCACACTAAGAAACATAATTTTACCTAATGACACATTAGACCAAGTTGATCTTAACTAAATCCTAAGTGTCTAAATATCCTAACATCCCCCCTTAAGAACAACTTGGGATAAGATTGAAGCATATACAATGGCGACACAATAGGACAAAGAAGGAGGCATTAGAGCCTATCGCCTCTTAATGACAACTTCCTGAAATCCTAACATAGATCAAAGTTTGGAAAAATTTTCTTCTGTAAGAGACTTTGGGAAAATGTTTGCATCTTGATCTTTTGTAGGGAAAAAGAGCACTTCAATAACTCGATCATGAATGAGCTTTCTGATGAAGTGCATGTGTATCTCGATGTGTTTGTTGTGATAATGTTGAAATATGTATTTGGTGAGCTTGATGACACTTTGATTGTCATACTAGAGGGTTTTCTAATGTTGCTAATGGAATCCAAACTCTGAAAGAATATGTCTAAGCCACAAGGCTTCTTGACTTGCATTAACTGTTGCTCGGTACTCTTCTTCTACAAAATAAAGAGAAATAGATTATTGTTTCTTACAAACCTAAGTGACATGTCTTGAACCAAGGCTGAAAACATAACTTGCAGTAGAATTTCAATCATGAGGGTCATTAGCAAAATCTTGATCAGTGAAACCGACCAATAAAGGAGTCCCTCGTAAGTTGTATTGTATCTTGAACTGAAATGTACCCTAGAAATACCAAATTATTCTTTTAGCTACTTTCCAATGGATTTCATGGGGTTTTTTCATATACTGGACAACAAGACAAACAACAAAGGAAATATCAGGACAGGTATGAGTCAAATATAAGAGGCTACCTACTAACTGATGGTACAAAGTGGCATCAACTTCGGGAGAAGTACAAGTGGAAAAAAGTTTCAGTCTAGACTGGAATGGAGAAGGGGTTGGTTTAGAATCATCCATGTGAAAGTGATCAAGAATTCCACAAGCATACTTATACTGAGAAAGAAATATTCCTTCCCTAGTTTGCAAAACTTGGAGGCCAAGAAAATAGTTCAAATAGCCTAAGTCGTTTATTTCAAATTTTTTCTTAAGGTTGGTTTTGACATGGTTTAAAAGTTTAGGGTCATTACCAATGAGGATAAGGTCATCAACATAAAGAACATGTATTATGAGATGGATTCCTACTTTCTTGGTATATATATGAGGATTAGAATGATATCTAAAAAATCCGATATCAAGAAGAAAGTTATCCATTTTGGGATACCAAGCTTAAGGAGCTTGCTTAAGACCATAAAGGGATTTATTAAGGTGGAAAACAAGGCTTGATTCATTCTAGACATAGCCAGGAGGTTATTTTATGTAGATTTCTTCTTACAAATCCCCATACAAGAAGGCATATTTGACATCCATCTGATGAACCTACCTTTTATGTGAGGCTGCAAGGGATAGAACAAGGCATATATAATTCATTTTGGCATAAATTTAATGCCTTCGACTTGATAGAACCCTTTGGAAACTAAAAAGGCCTTATGTCTTTCAACACTTCCATATGATGCATACTTAGTTTTGTATACCCATTTACATCTGACAAGTTTTCTTCCTTTCAGAAGAGGTACAAGATCCCAAGTATCATTCACCATTAAAGATCACTACTCTTCATTCATTGTTGTGTCCCAATCTGGATGACATGAAGCTTCTGCAAATGTTTTTGGATCACAAATATCTAAAACTTGAGCCAAAACATAAGAGGCTTGTTTGAAATGTGAACGTGTCGAATGTTGATCTAAAGGATCACCAACAAGATCACTAGTTGTTTCTCTTGTTGAAAGGACCCATCTGGGAAGTTGTGGTGCTGGTGCAGGTTCATGTTCAATAGAATAATCTGGAGGAAGGTGAGAAGTTGGAGGTGGATTTTCATCCTCATTGTCATCATCTAAAGAAAAAAAAAATAGGAACATAAGATGGAACAAACTTCAAAGATGGATCATAGGCCAAAGAAGGAACACATACCAAATTAGGCTCACAGGCCAAGATATTTTCATCAAATTTAACATCTCTTATAATAATAATTTCATTAGAATGAGGTTGAATAAGTATGTAACCAACAAGATGCAAAGGGGTCGAGGTGTGCCAAGAGGCATGTTTGTCGAAACTGTCCTGATGATGTTTACCAAGAACACAACCGACACAAACACCATCTCTACAAGAAACAAGAGAAAGACTAGTCACCATCTATTGATTACATAGTTGTTGCAATGAGTGATAGTCTAGATGACCAAACCACTCATGCCAAAGTTTTTTCAAGTCATCACTATTAACAATGAATATTGATGGAAAATATGATGAACCAAAGTTATCAAACTTGTACAACCTGGTAATATCATCAACAATTCTAGTTGTGAGGATGTGCTTAGGATATTTTAAATCCTTAATTACAACTTGGTGAGGTGAAAAATCTACGGTTTTAGCTTCACCTAAATGAGTGATCTGATATAATAATAGAAGGTTGCAATAAAGACTTGGAACACATAATACATCATTAAAATGACCATTATTTTCCTAAATTGTTCCAGAACCTACAACACTAAGAGATCTATCATCACTAACAAACATTTTCTTAGCGTTACATTCATTTAGAGCAGAAAATATGGATTTATCCTTGGCCATATAATAAGATACTCTAGAATCAATAAGCCACTCATCATAAGAAGAAGTAGAATTTACATTGAAGGAGAAACCATAAGCAAAAAGTGCATGTCCATGAGAAGAAGAATAATGAATATGGATGTTGTTCTTATTCAACGTTGCTTCTAAGGCTTCCATCATTTAAAAAAAATTAGACTTCACATGACCATATTTCCCACAAAACTTCTAATGTTGGTCACCAGTGTTCTTACTTTTGGATTTTGTTTCTTTGTTACCATTATGAGTGGAAGTTAGCTGGGGACCCTTGTTTTTCTTGATGTTGTGGCGAGGATGTTGCTTCTTTGGATTCTTCGATTTATCTTTCTATTGATCCACTAAGGATTTGTTGGAGGCACCTGTAGTGTTAATCACTCCAAGTTGCACAAGTTTATCTTGCTCTCTAATCAAAGGATCACAAAAAGACTCAAGAGTGGGATATTTATAGGAACTCGCTAGAGCATCTCTAGTGGAATAAAAAGTATATACAAAGACATATTATGCACTACCAAGCTTAGAAAGGATAATATAGATGCATCAATATTCCTTTGGATATATTTTGCAGTCTATACATAAAAGTCTAAGTGTTTTGAACTTGGATAAATAATATTCAATGCAAGAGAAATTATTAATACTTAGAGTCATTAACTAATTTTCTATTTGGTGGGCTTGAATAATATTGTGATTACCAAACACAACTTCAAGCTTAGTCCAAGCTGCATTGGGAGTATCAATTACTTGAAGGTGAAACCTTAAATAGGGAGAGATAGAAATTCTGATTAGTCCACATGATTTATCACTCTTATTAGCTCATTTGACATTATTTTCATCATCAGTGGGTCCTATTTATTTTCCCAAGGTAATTTGGTACAATCTTTTACTTCTTAATACATCTTCCATATGAGATTTCCATGAGAAGTAGTTAGTATTGGTAAGGAAAATATCATTGGGATAAATTCTATATTAAAATATGTAGAAAGCTATGAAACTAATGGTCTAGATGGAAATATCTTGAAAAAATAGGTTGTTCTGAAAAAAACGACACTTGAAAGGGATTTTAGATGTAAAAGTTATGCTATTTTGAGAAAATGCATAAATGGTAACTAAATAGCCACATGGCAAGTAGAAGATGGTTCACGTGGTGATGCTCCTCCCAATCTAAGTGTAACTATAAGCTCACTTTTAAATAAGTTACTTATGAAGTGACCCACTTTTATAGAATAAGAGGGAATCACTTTTACAATGAAGTTACTTGGTAAATGAAGGTTGCATGCAAAAATAACTTAAAATAAAATATTGAATTTATTTAATAATGATTCACTTTTATAATTAAGTGAAATGCACTTTACAACGAATGCATGAAATTAAAAAAAATAAAGTAACAAAAAAAGACTTGAACCCAAGACCTCTTACTAAGTAAAGTAACTTTCAACCAAGTGAGCTAGTGCAAAACACATTATAGTCTAAAGAAGGACGATTGGGGTTGTTGTTGTTGAAGACGACCTTGGAATGGATTCGCAATAAAAACTTATTTTCATGCATTCACACACAAAAAAATCCACTTCTCAATGAAAACAAGGGTTATATCTCGGTTAGCTTACTTAGAAAATGCAAGTTTTCCCTCTGTTTTTTATTTACTAAGATCTCACATAGCACACGACAAAGAGCATACATAGATAAGAAAACCCTTTCCACTATGTTTCTGATTTGTCGAGATCGCACAGAGTGCAAGGAAAAGAGCATACACATATTGAAAATAGTAGAAACTTAGAAATAAAAAATAGAAAACCGAAATATTATCTCTGTAAAAAATTTAAAAGGCATATTCAGGCTTTATACCTCCGAATTTGATTGAAATGGTCATATCTTGGGCAAGAAAAAACCTTTTCGAGTGAAACAAAAAGCGTTCCTAATTGAAACAAGTGTTTTGGATGCAATGAAATAGTACTTAGATCCCATAAATGTACATAAATTGTAGAAACCATAGATTTGTCAACACGGCTTTAAGATCTCTAGCTACAACGGGAGTGGGTTTTCAAATGCGCTCTGATACCATGTTTGACAAGACGGGTATTCCATCATAGGATGAACACCTTCAGTAACCACTCATACAAACAGATCAAATGTCAACACACTAATGTTTTTACATGGTAAAACCCTTGCGGGGAAACATCCACCGCCCCATCCAATGTGGCCACTTGGAGCAATTTATTAATGCAAAAGAAAATATTACATAGATATTTACAAGAGAGTTTCTCACAATCGATCATCAAAAAATGACTTTACATGATGTTTAAATAGATATCATGGACTGATCAGGTGTTAAGCCACATATCAATGTAGTAGTTAAGATCAAGGCGAATATGAGTTGTCAGATCACTTTATGTCAGGAACATATTATGATTGTCAGATTACCTAACTACAAATGCATACTAATGCACACTAAGAAACACACTTTTACCTAATGACACATTAGACCAATTTGATGTTAAATAACTCCTAAGTGTCTAAATATCCTAACATACTAAAGCTAGAGCAACTTTCACCTTCCATCTCTTGATCACCGTGGATTTTCCTTGTGAAAAACCAGTTGACAGGCTCTTTGAGGGTGCCAAGATAAATTTAGATTTTTTTTTGTCCTAGGGACAATCAAAGAATCCACAAACCTTACAATGTGGGATGTAGGTACATGAATAGAATCCCAAAATGTAGCTATACATAGAGATCGAGATAATGTAATCATCAAATCCCTTACATGATTCCCCTATTGCTTCTCAGAGTAGTGGGGAGACTCAAATGATTATGTAGGTCTTCACTGCTAGAGCATTGACAAGTATGATGACATTGGGAGGGACAATAAATGGTTGGGCTCAAAGGATAGGTGGACAAGTTGATGATGACATATTTTCATTGGAGGTGGAAAGACACCGAAGGCTTATAGATAATCGACCCCTTAAAAGAACCTCTCCCTTAAATAATTGCATAAAACTATTTTTAACGTATAAATTTGCGTTGTCTTACATGATTTATGTCTAGGTTCATATATGATCCTAACTCTCTCACTAGAGGGCATAGAATATGTGATCCTAGACTCCATTTTGAAAGATATTGTCGATGTTGATTATGCATGTGAAACTTATCAAATTCTTTTTTTCAAAATCTAAAATTTGATTACTGCTTCTCCTTAGATCCATTTTCAATGGTTCATAGAGCTTGCTTGAAATTTGCAAATCAATGCATCTTGATTCCTAGATCTAATTGTTTACACCACTATGTCCAAATTGGTCTAATTATCTAAAAATGACTCTTGTGTCATTGAAATTGACTTTTGAGACCACTAGATGTGGGCATTCTTCATTGCCCATTTCAAGCCAAACATACATATCTCACATTTCCCTTTATTTTTTCATGTGGTTTCTAAGATCCAACATCTTAAAATTGAGAAGAGAGGACATATTTAAGGTTGGTCCAATGATGAACATGCATAAATAATACAAGATATGGTCACAATCACTAACTTTCATTTATAACAAATATAAAAGAAAAAATCTTTCTCAAAAACATCGAAAACCATAAATTAATTTTTTTAAATCCTTTTTAAAACAAACACACCTCCCTGTTCATAGCCTTTCAATCCCATGGGATATTATCTGAATGGCCGCTATTGCTTACTATGGTAATTGAAGAATGACAACAACTTGTGTGTTTTACAATGGAACATTTTTCAATGCAAAAACCGTTGAAAGATTTCTTGTGGGTGGTCTCTTAGGATTTGTTTGTTGGAATGCACTAACCCCATACTATAACCATTGGTTTGTATTGTTTGAAATTTGGAATGGAAGCTCATATACGTCGGGTGTGTAGTTGTCCAGAATGAATTAAAAGCTATCACCTATATTTTCCCTTAAGAATTTTGTATGTCCTTCAACTTGTCATCACAATGATCTATTTCAAATCCATTGAGATCGGGTTTTAGTACTACTTCCATGAAGTTCCAACATATGATCTAATCTTAGTTTTCAATCCAATCAAATTCAACTTAAGATGTTATCAAAATTTTACCACCTCCAAGAAAAGAATGTGTATACATGAGGGAGTTGATCTTATGATTGGTTCATTTATGGGAGAGACAATGCTTATACACAAGGGAATCGGTCTTATGTGTGGCTCATTCATAAGGGAGATAAGGAACTCTGCATGGTAGAATTCATTGCATGCAAGTTGATGGTTGGGATGCTAAGAAGTGGCAACTAATCCTTGCATGACTCGATGGGTATGATGCATTCTTGCTTCTTTGTCGTATAGATATTCGACCACCTTCACAGAGAGAAGTTATGATCCTAGTGGACTTGTAACTCCCCTAAAGTTATATAGAGTAGAGAAATACTTACGACTGAGAAGTTTTATTTCATTTTCATAACAAACTATGATTTAATATCTAGGTAGCAATAGCTTTAAATAATATCTAAAATTAAAAAATGTACACATGTAACATCTTTTGCTTTTGCTATATACTTCAAATTTTATTATGTTATTCACTTCTCTATAGTATGGTTGTTATATTGTGAATTCTCTCACTAATATAATGGCCATAAAAACATACGTTACTCAATTTTTTTTAGATGTTCCATTTCCCATTTTAAGGATATGCTATTTATTGTTTATATAAGAGATATAATTGCTATGACGAGCGTACTTTGATGGGTCACGGTTCCTTAGAAAGTCAAATTAATGTATCATAAATAACATTACTACTCTTATAAAGGATATGCAAGGTTGACTTAATATGGCATATGTGGAAGGAATATGTAAAGTACTTTACTCCTGTTTTGTTCTCTTTAAAACCTCGGATAGAAGTCTCACCTAAAATTTAATTCTTAAAACGAATCTTTTGTACGAGTTCAATTAAAAACCCATTGTCCTAAAATGAGATAGTTTCATAATTTAATCTTCAAGGGCACTACACGTGATGACATTACTAAATTTGGGGGATTGCTTTAACGTTATGAATATCTAAACAATTTTCTTTGAAAATAGTGATGGCCATCACATCCACACGTTGATTAAGATATACCCTCTCTTCATCACCACATTGCGTTTCATTTTATGTATACAACAGCTTGGCCTAACTTACATTATTGTCGTCATATTTATGTTTTGTATATGGCCTTTTGACCGAATTATTCATATGGTTAATATTAAGGTTTATAATGTTCTCCATGTTTTCTTGCTTAAGAAGAAATGTGTATATGATCTAACCACATGATTGAATGTGTCATCATCTAGATGGAACAAGTAAGTATTTTTTTTGCTTAAGAAGAAATGTGAAATGTGTATATGATCTAACCACATGATTGAATGTGTCATAATCTAGATGGAACAAGCAAGTATTTCAAATAGAGTAATTATATATTTAAAAAAAAATTACATTTTTATGAAATCAAGTTATTGATATAATGGAAGCATTTTGGTTTATATGAGGTTACGTGGGAGTTAGAAGATGTCATGAAAGAGATATCTCGTTTTTGTTTTGAATACAAGTTGTATCAAGGTCAATACTATTCCAAGGGGAGGGGAATGTAATATCCCGATGTTGACCCCTGTAATGTATTGGATACGATTATGTATAAATTGTAAATAAGTGGTTGTAATGATGAGAGTGAGCCACATGAGCTTGAATAAAAGACCCTATGTGTAAATGATGTAAATATATTTGTATGGATTTCTAATGTGGAGCTCAATGCCAAGGCCCATCTAGTGAATGGCTAGTCATGCAATTGTAGAAAATATACTTATGCATTGGGTGGTAGACTTGTCACGATGAACTTAAGCTATGAAAATATTAATTATGGAATATACAATATAATGGTCCAAGATGGATATAGAGGCATTGGGTGGTAGACTTGACACGATGAACTTAAGCTATGCAAATATTAATTCTGGAATATAAAATATAATGGTACAAGATGGATATAGAGAGGACGAGAGGGATATAATTCCACTAGAGGGGAAAATGAAAGGGGGTTTATGGAAAATTAATCCTCTATTTCCAAGTGTTAGTATAGGAACTCCTTTATTTTCCATCACGTGTCTCATTTAAAGTTCAACCGCCACCCTTGACTTAGAAGCTAGTGATTGAATGCATGTGGTGGTTAGTGAGGAATGCTTATCTTATCGAGGAATGGGTTGGGTATAATCTGCATGAGATAGATATCATGTGAGCCACTCCCCATCATGGGATTTCTCCCCCCTCCTTTCACATGATAACCATTCTTTCCATTGGGGGATCAACTTAATTCATTTTGACATTGAGATGTTGCATTCCTCTGAACCACATTCTACATTGCTACTTATGAACCAAATATGATGAATAAGCAAATCAACATTGCAAAAAAAGGAATTGTAGAACTTCAAGAGGAAGAGATATAAGTGGACACAGGTGAGCATAGAGGTTGGGTAAGCTAGAAAGCCTTTACTTACTGTTTATTTGTTGCTCATTAGATGCTTGAGATCGAAGTGTTAGTCTTGCAAGATATTCGTTGAAGGAATTCAATAGATTGAACTCTTTCTTCCTACATTGAAGGGCACTAGAAGGGAAGAATATCCTGAGGGACTATTTCACAGAGAAAGAAAAGATCTCCCTTTTGTTGTGTATGGTAGTGGAAGAGATTGCAAGTTTGTTTGATAGTTGAATGAAATGCCTAGAGTGCTCTATAGTAAGTAGATTGGTTGATCCATGAGAGAAAATGGGTTGGGTTGAGTGAACTAGAACCGTGTAATGTGATTCCTTCACCTTGGTTTCCTCATATCTTCACTTGGAGGTGGGATTTGCACTAGATGCTTACAATTGAGTAAAAGTTTTCTTATACCTAACCAATCTGTTGGACAATGTTTGGATGAAGATAAGTGTTTTATCTATGTATATAAATTTGCGATTGAATTATATTTATGATATGAAAATAGGTTCATTATGCATGTTGTGTGTATGAATGAAATCTATTAATCCACGAGTTTTCATTTCCAATACATTTTATTAGTTTTACTCATGTCTTCATCCGAAATATATTACGTTATTACTTCCATGAAAAATGCAGTGGCTTCCCTTGTATGGTTAAAATATAAAGAAGGGGGCATGAGAACAACTAGAGTTGTCTCAGTAAATCTCAACTCTGTGGCTTCCCTTGTATGGTTAAAATATAAAGAAGGGGGCGTGAGAACAACTAGAGTTGTCTCAGTAAATATCAACTCTTTCTATATTACTCGATTTATAGTGTCAAAGTTAGCAAAAAATAAAATCAGCAAAGTGACATATGAAACTAACAACATTACTTCAAACATTAAAAAAAAAAAAGATGTCATGCAAACTATTTCTTTCCACTAAGAGTTACCCAAGCCCAAATCATAGCCTGCACATAAAAATACTCCCTCCAAGGAACCATTGTTCTAGCCTTTGCTAAACTTTTCAATTCTTTAAACATGATTCAATATTTCAAAGTGTAATTTTTAGATTGAAGGTATTCAATCACTGTTATGTGGATGCATCTAACCCACAACCTATTACGATCTTTTAAGGTTGTTGTCATTGATAAGCATTTTCTTGTTCATGAATGCATGCCATTTCCCCACAAGTTTGATTCCCACTTGCCACTTCTTTCCAAATAGAGTGAGCCTCACCTTCTTGCACAATGTCACATTGAGGATCAAACCACTACACAATTGAGTTTGAGGTTGCCATAGGTGGTTAAAGATGAGATAAATGATTTCATGATTAGTTTGGATGAGATTAGTGATTTTGTGATTGGCACCTACTTCAAATATATTGAGAATAGTACAAAATCCTCCATGCATTGTGCACATCGATCCTATGTGTCCATCCCAATGAGATGCTAGATTTCTTTTAACAATAAACTACCTAGTTCTTCTTTTGAAAGAACACAAGCCATTTCTTACATTTGTTGGACCTTATCACTCATTTTAAATAAATATATGATATTCAAAGAATTTTTTAAGCAACCTTTTTTTCCCATCCCATGTTACAATCTTGATAGTAACCTTTCACTCTATTATTTTCAAATAAGTGAAAAAAATTAATCCCATTCACAAGATGTGGAGATACCTTTTCATTGATATAAAAATAAATCTTTAAACAACATAGCTATCCTTGCTCCTTTTCACATTCTCATTTTTGAGATAAAATATAAGGACACGTCTAAACATTCTACTTTTGGATTTTTTTTTGGCAACCATCACCAAAATTCAACTATGTAATTGTTGGCGAAAATGCAATTTTCTATTGCTTAAATTGCATTTTTGAATGCATAAATTAATTTAGCATCTTGAAAAACCCCTATTGCACGAGGATTATGCAATCTCAATAATTGACATTTTGGTTGGATTTTGGACAAAATTGGTGATAAAAATGTACCCCAAGAAAGGTTCAAAAAGTAGAATGTTTAAACAAATCTACTTCTTATAGATTGCAAGACCCCCTTGTTTGTGGGACAAAGGACCCCCTTTGCGCAACGATTTGCCTACTAAAGTCTATAAAGGTATACATACCCTACCCCCCTTTGGATTTGAAGCTGTGACTTATGTTAGCACCTAAATTGAAAAGATAATTTTTCTTGTTTTTTCCCAAAATTTTAATTTTTGAGTCAGTGTGGTATAGTGTGTTGTTGGTACTATAAATCTTTTAAAAGTCATTAAAATTTTCTCTCATAAGTCACAATTATGTGACAAGATTGAGCTCTCCTAGAAAAATTGTGGTTCCTTAAAAGCAAAGTGTTAGGTTTAGATGTGCATTATCTTGGCCATAGTTTTATATTACTTATGGGTATGACAAATAACCTTGTAAATCTTGGTTAGTGATTTGTTTAAAGGTTGGTTATAGGATTGTAAATCTTCATATTTTCTCCTCTGATTGATAAATTACCTGATTTGCAAAAAAAAGTTTTCAATTTGCAAGCAAGGGTAAAGGAGGGAATGTGTTACGTTGTGAACCTAAAGGTGCAAAACTTTTGGAAGCTTACTCAACATACACTACCAAATTCAAGAACATTGGTTGGTATCATCTGTGTAAAAAGCTATATGCGTGCAATCAAGAAGTTTCCACATCATTTGCAAAAGGTTTGATGGATGCAAAGTTAAACTCTCCATGACATGCTAAAAGAATCTGGTAGCGAAATCGGTGAACTTCCTAAAGGAGGCGCTACCAAAAGTTTTGTAAACAAAAAATTTAAATTTGCTCATTTGTTTACTTGTTTCCGCCATCCAAGAGAGAAAAGGAGGATATGGGTTTTTATTCTAGAAGCTTTGAGATGGTTTTACAGTTCTGAGATCATGCCTAGACCTCTTCAAAGCTGCCTAGATCTTTAATAAAAAATTTATGGAATCCACGCCATTTTTTAGGAAGCAAAATTTGGGCTTGACTTTCAGGCAAATTGGGATGAATGTGTAGATTTTTAATGACTTAAATCAACAAACTGAAATTCTGTCAAACACTTCGCAACCTAGAGATAACTGTCTTCATAAACTTCATAAATGCATAAAACCCACATTCAAACATTTCCATAAGCATAAATACACATTGCTAAGCAAAATATGCAGCGGAAAAACACAGTGGACAACAACCCAATAACACTTAGAAATTTAGGCAAATGCCAGGGAAAACCCCAATATGTGGAAACCCAACGAAAGAGAGAGAGAGAGAGAGAGAGAGAGAGAGAGAGAGAGAGAGAGAGAGAGATCTTATTATTATGCTTCAAAAAAGTACAAAACAACAACAAATCTACATTTCCAGCCAAAACAAATACCTCATAGCACCAAATCTGTCCCGTTTTCCATGCCAAAACTGTACCTTAGTCCAACCTCTTCTGTACCTCGCTTTCCATGCCCACATTTTGTTGTACAGACTGTTCTGTACGGCCCAAAAACAACGAACACAAAACAAAAATTTGCCTCGAAATACGTGCCCGAAATTTCTCGATTTCTGTGCCAAATCCGTACGAGTGTACGGAATTGTACAGACTATACAGATCTGTACAGTATGACCTCCCACAACAGAAAAATATTTCGGCCAAAAATTCATAGATTTTTTTTCTCGGGAATCATGCCCACTTTCCTCGAAAAACATGCCCTCTTTGTTGCTCACTTCCTCTCTCAAGCATGCTCAGAAAATATCTCTAACTCTCCTCCCGATGTGCTCTCAACATCCTCCCGATGTCTTAACATGTCTTGCATACTATCCAATGCATTCTTTTATAATCTGAAAATGACTTTCCCCCCCAAAAGTGTCTTTTCACCTTCCCAACCCTAGATCCAAAGGTCAAGATTAGATCTTGCCTTTTTCAAGATCAAGGGTCATGATCCATTCCCTCCAAAATGTCTCATTTAAAATTAAAGTGAATTTCACTTTATTACATAAGTGCTTTATGAAAATAAAGTCACTTTAAAAATAGAAGGTACACGTTATTAAAAAGTCACTTTACTAAAAGAACCACTTAAAACAACTTTATAAAAACTATTACAAAGTCAAGTGCTTGGTAGTGAAAATATTAAGGTAACATCTGCATATAAGACAAAACATGCGGAGTACCTCCCGAGCTAAACAAATCTAACACTCCCTCTTAGCGAGGGAGGTACTTCTGGTATTACCACCAGAATCTGTCTCCATCTCATCAGCTGCCATAGATTCTCCCTTTGTACTAGAAGTCTCTGCTCCATGTGAACATGAAGCCACTACTCCCACTGCACTGGAATCCTTTGCTGCTACCTCTGTTGTACCACGAATTAAAGACATGCTCCTAGGAGTTTGCACACTCTCCTGAGCATTCAACTATGTCGACTCATGCCTGCTGAGTCCCTTGAGAGTCCCGAAAGAAGACTGAGTGCCATGTATCAAATCTCTCTCCCATGCTACCTGCCAACTCTCCGACACAGAATCTGAGTCCAGAAATCCACTGGACCCCAACACAGGTCTACACAACAACATGTACAACCTCTCATACCCGAAATGAAGCATCACTGCTGTGTTTAGAGTAGCTCTCTCTGAATATATAAATACTTGGCCACAATAGAATTCCACTCCAAATATATCAACCTACAGAGATGACACTGAGAGTAAGTTAACCATCATCTATGGAACATACAATACTTCGGCAACCTCTAGAAATCCTCCTGACTCTAGCTAGAATCTAACACTTCCAACCCCCTTCACTACAAGTTGTGGGCCGGTACCAATACCCACACAACAGTATGAGTCTGTTTCTGAAAGACTTAAGAACACTAACCTCATCCTTGTCATATGCTGAGAAGCTCCACTGTCCACGAACCACACTTCAATGTCCTCGAACACTAGGAAACCACTGCCCAAGGGACCAGTCATGAGAGAAAACTCCTTCTCATATCTCTCAACAAACTCTGCAATCTCTGCTGATGCTGACACCTCTAGTTTTGGCTTCTTCTCCTTCTTGTTTGGACACTGACTAGCGTAGTGGCCAGTCTTGTGACATGCAAAGCATCTCATCTTGCTCATGTCCTTTTTATTTCCCTTTACCACAAGAGCAACATTCTTTTCATGTTTGTCCACCTGACAAAGAACCTCTTCTGCCTTCTTCAAGCAAATACAACAACAGATCACTTGCTGTCCCAAGTGCCAAAATGCTGCCCACTGAACTTCAAAGCACAAGCGCTGATACCATGTAGATTTTTAATGACTAAAATCAACAAATTGAAATTCTATCAAACACTTTGCAACCTAGAGATAACTATCTTCATAAACTTCATAAATGCATAAAACCCACATTCAAAATTTTCCATAAGCAGAAATACACATTGCTAAGCAAGATATGCAGCGGAAAAACACAGTGGACAACAACCCAATAACACTCAGAAATTTAGGCAAATGCCAAGGAAAACCCCAATACGAGGAAACCCAACGAGAGAGAGAGAGATCTTATTATTATGCTTTAGGAAAGTACAAAACAACAACAAATCTACATTTCCAGCCAAGGAAAATACTTCACAACACCAAATCTGTCCCACAGAAATCTGCCTCGTTTTTCATGCTAAAACCATACCATTTTCCAGCCTCTTCCGTACCTCATTTTCCATGCCCACAGTTTGTTGTATGGACTATTCTGTACGACCCAAAAACAATGAACATAAAACATAAATCTACCTCGAAATCTCTCGATTTCTATGCTAAATCGTCGGTACGACTGTACGGAATCGTACCAACTGTACGGATCTGTACAGTACGACCTCCCACAGCAGAAAAATATTTCGGCCAAAAATTCATAGAATTTTTTTTTCTAGGGAATCCTGCCCACTTTCCTCAAAAAATGTGCCCTCTTTGCTACTCACTTTCCTCTCTCGAGCATGCTCAGAAAATATCTCTAACTCTCCTCCCGATGTGCTCTCAACATCCTCCCGATGTCTTCACAACATGTCTTGCACACTACCCAATGCATTCTTTTATAATCTGAAAATGACTTTCCCCCCCCCCAAAAGTGTCTTTTCACAATCTCAACACTACATCCAAAGGCCAAGATTAGATCTTGCCTTTTTCAAGATCAAGGGTCATGATCCATTACCTCCAAAATGTCTCATTTAAAATTAAAGTGAATTTCACTTTATTACATAAGTGCTTTATGAAAATAAAGTCACTTTAAAAATAGAAGGTACACTTTATTAAAAAGTCACTTTACTAAAAGAACCACTTAAAACAACTTTATAAAAACTATTACAAAGTCAAGTGCTTGGTAGTGCAAATATTAAGGTAACATCCGCATACAAGACAAAACATGTGGAGTACCTCCCGAGCTAAACAAATCTAACACTCCATCTTAGCGAGGGAGGTACTTCTGGTATTACCACCAGAATCTGTCCCCATCTCATCAGTTGCCATAAATGCTCCCTTTGTACTAGAAGTCTCTGCTCCCTCTGAACATGAAGCCACTACTCCCACTGCACTGGAAGCCTCTACTGCTACCCCTGTTGTACCACGAACTGAAGACATGCTCCTAGGAGTCTGCACACTCTCTTGAGCATTCAACTGTGTCAACTCATGCTTGCTGAGTCCCTTGAGAGTCCCGAAAGAAGATTGAGTGCCATGTATCAACTCTCTCTCCCGTGATACCTGCCAACTCTCCAACACATAATCTAAGTCCAAAAATCCACTGGACCCCAACACAGGTCTACCCAACAACCTGTACAACCTCTCATACCCGAAACCAAGCATCACTGTTGTGTCTGGAGTAACTCTCTTTGAATATAGAAATACATGGCCACAATAGAATGCCACTCCAAATCTATCAACCTCCAGAGATGACACTAAGAGTAAGTTAACCATCATCTATGGAACATACAATACTCTAGCAACCTCCAAAGATCCTCCTGACTCTAGCTGGAATCTAACACTTCCAACCCCCTTCACTACAAGTTGTGGGCCGGTACCAACACCCACACAACAGTCTGAGTCTGTTTCTGAAAGACTCAAGAACACTAACCTCATCCCTGTCATATGCCGAGAATCTGCACTATCCACGAACCACACTTCAATGTCCTCGAACACTAGGAAACCACTGCCCAAGGGACCAATCATGAGAGAAAACTCCCTCTCATGTCTCTCAACAAACTTTGTAATCTCTGCTGATACTGACACCTCTGGTTCCAACTTCTTCTCCTTCTTGTTCGGACACTGACTAGCGTAGTGGCCAGTCTTATGACATGCAAAGCATTTCATCTTGCTCATGTCCTTCTTATTGCCCTTTACCACAAGAGCACCATTCTTGTCATCTTTGTCCACCTAACAAAGAACCTCTTCTGCCTTCTTCAAGCAAATACAACAACAAATCACTTACTGTCCCAAGTGCCAAAATGTTGCCCACTGAACTTCAAAGCACAAGCTCTGATACCATGTAGATTTTTAATGACTAAAATCAATAAATTGAAATTCTGTCAAACACTTCACAACTTAGAGATAATTGTCTTCATAAACTTCATAAATGCATAAAACCCACATTCATAAATTTCCATAAGTAGAAATACACATTGCTAAGCAAGATATGCAGCGAAAAAACACAGTGGAAAACAACCCAATAACACTAAAAAATTTAGGCAAATGCCAGGGAAAACCCCAATATGGGGAAACCCAACGAGAGAGAGAGAGAGAGAGAGAGAGAGAGAGAGAGAGAGAGAGATCTTATTATTATGCTTCAACAACAAATCTACAATTCCAGCCAAGGAAAATAGTTCACAGCACCAAATCCGTCCCACATAAATCTGCCTCGTTTTCCATGCCAAAATTGTACTGTTGTCCAACCTCTTCTGTACCTCGTTTTCCATGCCCACAATTTATTGTATGGATTGTTCTATATAGCCCAAAAACAATGAATAGAAAACAGAAATCCGTGCCCAAAATTTCTTGATTTCCGTGCCAAATCCATACGATTGTATGGAATCATACAGATTGTACGGATCTGTACAGTACGACCTCCCACAACAGAAAAGTATTTTGGCCAAAAATTCACAGAATTTTTTGTTGGGAATTGTGCCACTTTCCTCGAAAAATGTGACCTCTTTGCTACTCACTTTCCTCTCTCAAGCATGCTCAGAAAATCTCTCTAACTCTCCTCCCGATGTGCTCTCAACATCCTCTCGATGTCTTCACAACATGTCTTGCACACTACCCAATGCATTCTTTTATAATCTGAAAATGACTCTCCCCCCCAAAAAGTGTATTTTCACCTTCCCAACCCTAGATCCAAAGGCCAAGATTAGATCTTGCCTTTTTTAAGATCAAGGGTCATGATCCATTCCCTCCAAAATGTCTCATTTAAAATTAAAGTTAATTTCACTTTATTACATAAGTGCTTTATGAAAATAAAGTCACTTTAAAAATAGAAGGTACACTTTATTAAAAAGTCACTTTACTAAAAGAACCACTTAAAACAACTTTATAAAAACTATTACAAAGTCGAGTGCTTGGTAGTGCAAATATTAAGGTAACATCCACATACAAGACAAAAAATACAGAGTACCTCCCGAGCTAAACAAATCTAATAGAATGAAATAAACCTGAGACATGGGTTTTTCTCAGAACGGGCCCAATTAGGTTCCGTCAAGGAAGTTTCCCAAAATAATGAGCGGTTTAGGAGATGTGGGTAAATCTCAGAAGCAATTTTTTCCAGATTTTCTAAAATTCTGTTTCCTAAAAAAACACACAATCAAAGAACTAATTCCATATTTGAGGGCATTTGACTCCAACATTTACTGATTCCTTGTAATAGATTAGATCTTTGTATTATTTTGGGTTTATTGATAGAATTTATTACTAAAAGCTAGTGATAGCTCTGATATCGTAATTTCTTATAAAAAAAATATTATTTTAAATGTAAAAGGGGGTTTTAATATTATTTTTTGTTCTTGTCTATTTATCGTAAAATTGACTCATGCATTTATGTTTAATTGGAAATCTTTTTTGATCATCAAATATTCAGTGTCGTGAATGTACTTATTAGTCCCTGCCAAAGGCTTGGGACTATAGCAATGAGTTTTCTCTTTGACTCTTATTAGTTTATTGTTGACTTTAAATTTGTTTGCTATATCCAATGTGTAACATAGCAAATCAATATATCTATTTTCTTAAATAATAAAAAAATATGTTTTTCTAAAATTTGATTGGCTAATATCTTTGATGTGTTATTGTAGGCTTCGCGTCATTCAATGTATAAAACTGATTACGCAATTAATGGATTTGATTGTTTCACAAGGAAGGAAAAGCTAGGAGCATGCTATTTTCTTGTCTTTTATTAGGGTTATTAGGGCCAGCTGTAGTGCACTGCAAAAATCTTATCATGAAATCTTATCTCTTGCATGTGTTATTTCCCTCGATGTGCTCTCGAAAACCATTGCATGTGTTGTTTCCCTCGATGTTCTCTTAGAAACCGAAGGTGTGCCCTTCGGTGTGCCCTCGATGTGTTATTTTCTTGTTGCGCATATTATATATACTTCTGTATGCCTTTCTCTTTCAATCTGTTTTTTCTTGCTATGCATACTTCCCTAGAGTGTGGTTTAACCCTGCTACGATTTGTGCTTATGGTCATATGTTACAGAGTGCCTGTGATCCTTCTCTGTTTGTAGGACAACGGTAGAGTAATCTTTGTGGTTACATCAATCAATATTTTGCAATGTTTTCCACTGCAACTATTTTTTTTCTTTCTTTTGGCATGCTGCTTGATAAATCTTGTTATATGATTCCATTTACTTGCCGGCTGCAGGTAGATAGGTCCAAGGATCGAGCCTCTCTATGTCGTCTTCAAGCCGGAAGTATGATAATAAGGGCATAGGTAAATCTTCTGCAAAGAATGCTTCTGCTGCTGCTGTGCCTAACCGGAAAGGAACTACAACAGGTAGGGAAAATCAAATATCTATAGAATTTCATATTTTGCTTTTCCACCATTATCAAGCTCATATATATTTTTATAGATGAAAAGCATATTGGAATTTCTACACTCGGTGTTTGAATTGATTCCACCTCTGCTCAAATCCAGTTTTCTGAAATCCACATGATTAGCGGAGATCGAAGACAGTTTGCACAGTAGCTGTAGACTCTATACTTACCCTAGAAGTTTTATACCAAGCCATCTCAATGTTGAAAGAAGCTTGCTATTAACGAGGATTTTAAATTTCTTTTTGCGAAAAAATTCAAAGGTAAAGCCTGTGACTTGCCTTTAAATGTTTCAGTGTTGACAGATGCAATTGTTTATTTTCTAGGTGTTCTTGGCATCTTCCTTCTCTGCTTATTCATGGCACTTAGACCATCATGCTTACATCATTGGGATTTGCAGGGTTTAGGGCTTGGGCTGAAATATGCAGGGTTTAGGGCATCCATTTATGTATGGTTGTTAGGGTTTCTTCTTTATGACGCCCACTTAAACGTTCAAAGGCCACTGTGGTTTTCGTTGATGAACTTTTTGTCCACAATAACAAAAGTAGACTTATGAAGAAATATGTATTATTTATTTATTTACTTATTCCTGTGTAGGGGATTTGGACATTTGATTTGAGTTTATGCTATTTTCATCATTGCAGATTATACAGGAGAAATGGAGCAACCTCACAAGGCCCATAGAGCCCGTCAGTCTGGTCCATCTTTGAAGAAAAAAGAAAAAATAGACAAGAAGAAGCGTGGTCTATCCGGTGACAGGAATAATCCCAAGGTTGGTTCAGTCGCTATAATTTGCCAACTTATCTATATCTTCGAAGTGGACCATATTTCAATTCATCGTTTTGTTGAATATCTGTGTTTAGGATAAGTGTTTGTGTTCACATCTCTGCTTAGGAAGCTGTATGCATCGCAACACATGCCCTCAAGGTTGGAAGTGTGTTCGGTCTAGTTGTCGAGTTAGCAATTTTCAACTACTGATCAACAGGGTAATTTCCATGTAATGTCCATATTCACCTACACATCTGACATCAAATTTACAACGCAAAATAATGTATTCAACTTATCATTTCTTCTTCTAATGACCAACAATTTTCTCCTTTGAAGCGAGGCTTCATTTCATTTAATAACTAGGTAGGTTTTTTTAGAAGCGGGGTTCATTGCTTTTGCCAATAATTGTAATGGTACAATAGAGAAAAGGGGTTGACAGGTATAATATTGAAAATGGCGGATGGTGATCATGCTAGGGAAATTTTGTTCAAATTGGATCGACTGGATCACATGGGTTAGAGAGCTTAGTGGGTTCGAGATGCTGCAGAGAGAATATACAGGAGGGGCCTCACTTTCATCATTTTAGGTAGCTAATTATGAAATGCCTTGTTTGCATCATATTGAATTTTTGTAAAAATCAATATGTGTATATGTTGCACACTAGATTTTTCTCTTCATCCTTACATGCCTTTTTATGCCGATTGGCAAGTGAATCAATAACTTTTTGGCAAATTAAATAATAGTATGAGTCAACAAGTGCTTTACAAACCTCATCAGGTCTCCCAAAGAAGAATGGAAAATCCAAATAGTTGGTCAAATCATGCCCAACATAAATCTATGTCAGAATGTTGCGAAAATTTTCATGAAGATCAATAAAATATTTTCCTCTTGATCTGTCCAATGGAAAATGACAAGAATTATGGCTGGTCCAGTCTGAGGAAGGCCCACACTCGCAGTTGTGGTTTGATTTGAGTGTTCTCCACAAAGATGAGTAAGACGACAATTCCAATGGTTTCCTATTTTTTCGAAGTTAAGCTTTGTTTTGTGTATACACCAACTTATGTTTGCAATGAAGCTGACAAAGCCTTGGTCATATTATCTAACAATGACATAATCTTAATTAATTGAGTAGTTTGATTATAACACACTAGTTATCCATAGTAACCCTGTTTTATTGACAAGGTAGTGGCAAACTTAATATATTGACAGAAGATATGGTTATGTAGTCCAAGATTCCAAAACCCTGTAACTAGCCACTGATACAATGTACACAAAAAGTTTTTTGGAAAATTGGTTCTACTATAGTTAGGATTGATGGTTTGATGATCATTATCAAGCAATGGTCATTATCAAGCAGGATTTGTTGATGCACAACTATAAACTCTGGGATTCTGATGCCATGGAATTCTATGAAAACCTTGTAAAGGCCCGCAAGCGAGTAGATGCACAGGAGGACCAGGATGATTACTACTGACTGGTTAAATTATTGTATATTTTCCTAAGTAAATATAACCAAGCGAAAGGAAATCAGACTGGACTGTTCTTTTGCTTTCCAGGTCAATGCCAAAGATGAAGGGGTTTGCCATTTTGTAAGCCTGGCTCCTGCTTCTGTTCATAAATAAATCTGTGTTTTTCCCTGTTTTTATGTTAGACAATACTCTACAATGTTAATATTATAGACCGCCATGCTGAATATGAATGGGTTTTCCATTTTGTAAGCTTGACTCCTGTTTCTGTTCATAAAATAAATCTGTGTTTTCCCTCGTTTTTATGTGAGACGATACTTGATAATGTTAATATTATAGACCGCCATTAGTGATATGATGGAAGATGAGGGAATTTGGCATCATGCATGCATGTATTTTGGAGTTTTGGCGAATGGTCCGTTTAGTTCGAGGTTTAATTTCAATATGTCAAACTAATTGTATGGGTTAAGATAATTACCTAAATTATATTTATGTTTTGATTTTTCAAATTAAATATTTTGTTGGGATTTCGTTCAAACACATTCGAAGCAATTGAACCTAGCAATCGACGTTATGATTATTTACAGGTGAAATGCGTTTAGTTCGAGGTTGAATTTCAATATGTCAAACTAATTGTATGGGTTAAGATAATTACCTAAATTCTATCTATGTTTCGATTTTTCAAATTAAATATTTTGTTGGGATTTCGTTCAAACACATTCGAAGCAATTGAACGTAGCAATCGACGTTATGATTATTTATAGGTGAAATGCTATATCTCTGAGACGTTGCATTTCAATTATCAGGACTGGAAAAGAAATGAGATTTCTATGATAAAGGCAGGAGCTTACCTGTGAATTTTCAATGATTAATTTCTATGATTAAGTCAGGAGATTCCTGTGAATTTTCAATGCATTAATTTCTCTATATGTCATTTCTCAGCTTGCCAAAAACAATGAATTGGTTCTTTCAGAATCAAAACATTTTCTTCAGATATGCCTGTTTGTGTTGTTGTAAAGGCCTTTTCTTCCACATCTTTATGTGTTCATGCCCGGTAATATGGAAAAAATTGGGTCTATATGCCAAACATTATTGGTACCAATTTAAATGGCAAAAAATGGGTCTATATGCCAAACATTATTGGTACCACTTTAAATGGAAAAAAATGGGTCTATATGCCAAACATTATTGGTACCAATTTAAATGTTATTTTCTTGTTGTAAAGAGAGTGACATATTCTTTCATACATTATGAAACATGTTCCCCTTCTCCCCTCTTTCATGTGTGATGTTAAACAGTTTATTGTATAAACAAAAACTTGAATTTGCTAACAATTTGTCCAGAATCTTCTCCTGTCCCTTGCAAAATGGCCATGTTTTTTCCTTTTTCCAATAGTAAACCACTGATTTCCAATTGCTGACTTTGGAAATAGCCTCCTAGAATTCTAATCTCTCTTTTATCAAGGTTTTGGAGGCTCTTACAAATGATATTCTTCACTTTTGCAACTTGTACATCAAGTATCTCAAAGTATTCCTCAGATTCTCACTTGCTTGTTGCCAATGGGAGCTACACTATCACTGCTGGCCATTATGTACAGTGAAGCTGTGGACCAATGAAATTGAAGTAAGATACCGGTTTTCTAACTACTTCCATAGATATGTTTGTTTCATAAATTAAGCTTTTGAAGTTTTGAGCTAACCTGCTTGCAAAAATGGCAGCCTGTATTGTGCTCCAACACCTCTCGCAGCATCCTGCTCTAGTATGCAATGCAAAAAGAGAAATTTCATGATCAGAAACACCACCATACAACCTACAAGTGGTGGATGCAATGTTACAACATGTTCTTACAATGGATTTCTCAATGGCATGATCCTCACTTCGTATGCTCCCCTTCTTGTCCTTCTAGTTTTCTTGCTTTTAAGTTTCTAAGTTCTTGGATTATTTCTCTCAAAACAGAAATGGTAGATTTTTAATATTTATTCACTAGTCTGTAGTCCACTATTATTGGGTTGATTAACAAAACATTGCTAATGTGTCATTTGTACCGTGCTTATCTCCAGCTTGGTTACTTCGCTTCAACCACAATGCCCAGGTGTGATGTGCAATCCACCCCCTATTTCAACATTTTATTGTTTTTTGGCTGGACTTTCGAGATTTTCTAAAAGCTTGTGAATTATTAAGTTACAAACTTTGTTGTTGGATTTTCAAATTTGATTGTAGGTATATAGGTAATGCCTAATTTTACAGTACCACCTTCGACATCGACATCAATGGTGATGGCACCATCACCTGGGGTTTTATCATTACCTAAATCTCCATCACGCAGAACTTCATCTTCAACTTCTTCTTCTATAATCACAATAGAATTTCCTCCTGCAAATGGACCAACTGGCATCGGCTCCTCTGCTCCCAAGTTACTCAGATGGGTTTCCATTGAAAGCTTTTTTCTCTTAGGTTTACCATTTGTAATCCGTTTTGGTGATTGACAATTACTTCACTAAAATGTATGTGGATTTCAAATCATCATTTTTGTGCACAGAATTGAGAGAGGCATGCATACATTCCAGAAGAGAAGTTTTGTATAGAAATTGCCACCTTGAACTGCTAAGCCATTGTGTAAATTTTCAAGCAAGGTCATTGCTTATCATGGATACCATATTTCTGTCTAATATTATTTTCTAGTAAAATTGCATTTTGGTCTGTGTGTACCTCCCAAGCCATAGTCAAAATGTCA
>ML814455.1:33894-64170 GCA_009831015.1 Picea engelmannii | reverse complement strand
TGCTAAGCCATTGTGTAAATTTTCAAGCAAGGTCATTGCTTATCATGGATACCATATTTCTGTCTAATATTATTTTCTAGTAAAATTGCATTTTGGTCTGTGTGTACCTCCCAAGCCATAGTCAAAATGTCAGTGCCTTATAACAATTCTTTTACTTATTGGAGTTTACAGAACAACGATCCTCAATTATTATCTTTTGACAAAAACTACTCATTACTTCTGCATTTAGTTATATTAAGTTTCATTGTTCAACATGTATTTCCCAACTAACTCGACAGGGACTGCGTTGCCATGCAACCCATGTTTAACAACTTGTGAGATTAGTATATTCATTATTTTTGTTTCTTATCTATGTGATGCAGGAGCATCGTAAGCAACCAGCCAAGCAAGCAATGTAAAAGGCGGAAGACAACTGAAAAAGCACCAACGCACGTTTTTGAAATGCTTTGAAAAGTTAATGAAGCGGATATTAATATGATAGCCGGGGAAAGTGTACTTACATTTATATCCTAGATGCTGTAAATAGATCTTGAGCACTGCTCTCATCTGTAGAATGTAAAGGCATTTATACGTAATTAATGAAAGTAGGTAGATCTGAATTCATAGATTAGACAGTTTAGAGAGTAGGAGGGAAAATGGATATAGACATCCTCACCCTTGTATCATAGTAGTATTATGATCATTAGAACAAAAGAAGAGAGATTTCATAAGCTGTTGAGCTGAAGAAAATAATTGTTGAGAAGAACCCATGTATAGGAGCACTTGAGTTAATATATGAAGCTTTGACTCAATTTTCATGGTGTTATGATGCTTACTGTTTACATTTGCTGAATGGTATGCTTACAGTTGATTTATTTCTCTGTTTATGCATTTGTTCAATGTTGTGTTGAATGTGTGATTTCATGTTAAGTATATGAAGTTTGAGAGGGGAGAATAATGAGTTTCAATTGTTTTTCATCCTGAGAGTTCTTGCAAGGAGTGCAATGAAACATCCGCAATGTGTGCATTGACAAAAGTCTGAGTTTTATCTTAGAAAGCTCAGGAGAGATACCGTTGTTCTCATTTCCCGCAGAAGTGTAGGTGAGACACATAGCCGTGCAAGGTGTGCGCAGGCTAGTTGAAACCTTAAAAGTTATCAACTAAGGTGAAGGTGGAAGGACTGCTATTGCGAAGAGTGCACAGAGTCGAGGACTCAAATAACCAGAGGTTATTTGAAAGATTGCCGCAAGGATTGCGAGCAAAATTCCTTTTGGAGGCTTGAATTGCAAGTGAAAGCTCAAGAGGGTTAGTACCTTTGAAGTGTTCAAAGGAATAAAGGGAGCGAAATCATCGCACAGAAGTTAAGTTCAGTAGAAGGACACCAAGTCAGTTTGGCCAGATATTCTTGAGGAGGGAATCATACGGTCAGAATTCTCCGAGGAGAACTCGCGAAATCACGTGGACCGTTGGATCCCGCAGATTTGTGAGAAGGTCGTGGCTGAGTGCCTTTCAACATTCAGGAAGGTCAGGAGGAGTAACGACCGTTGGATGAGAAGCATCAGGGGTCGTTGATTTTGCGCTCAAAATCTGATATTTTGGGTTTTAGAGTTTGGAGTGGCAAGTGATTTTGGAGTCATTGCATCGCAAACTCCTGGTACGCGAAATCGCACCAGTCGTTGGATCAGGGGAGGCTCACAGCCGTTGATCTCCTTTGAAGTGAATTATCGACATTTCGGTATTTCAGGGTTCGGCATACTGGGAATCCTGATGACAAGGAACCGAGACCTTAGCATTGAAAATTCCGAAGTCGTGAAATGCGAAGTGCCTTTGAAGTGAAGCATCAACATTTCGGTAATTCGGGGTTCGGCATATCGAGAATCCTGACGACAAGGAGCCGGGACACAGTGGAGTGAAAATCCTGAAGTCGCGAAACGCGACAAGACTTTGGTGTGGAATTTCAGGATTTCGGCGCTTTGGGTTTCGGGGTTCCAGGAGTCAAGAGGCAGAGTTGCATGTCAGTGCAACCCCCGAAATCGCGAAGAGCGAAAAGCCAAAAGTAGGGTCCCAAGCATTTGTCGAAGGGTACATGCGACGTAAGTCAAAGGGGTGGTCAAGCTTTGGGGAAAATCCCAAAAGACCATCGATCTTGCCAAAGGGGGAAAATTTCGGAAACCGAGAAATCATAGGGGAAGAGGAACGAGTGTGGATCATTCACTCAAGTCCCAGAAAGCCGAAATTCGTGGGCAAAAATGAGTCGTGTGTTCGACGCATTGAAGGAGTCAACCCTCGTTGACGTTTCGGGTTTCGGAGGTTGAAGAGACAAGGGGCTCAACATCAGGATTCACGAAATCACGAAATCCAAAATCCTGAAAGGGAAAAAGCCGATTGCATTTGTTGGTCAATTGTGGAGTTAACGCTGGTGTTTGATCACATAGGCATAACTCAGAAGGACCTGTGGAATGCACCTGTTTGTATGTGTGTGAAGTATTCCCTATGGGGAAATCAAAGAGTCAATTAGACTCAGGGGAAGATTTAGAACAAACTTGTGCGGATCTTGGCCAGAGGGTCGGGGGTCTGCATCACTATGTCACTTTCCATATTACTATTTCAACTATTTGAACATTGAATGTGCATACTTTGATAAGTAGAATGCTAGGAAAGGTTTAAGAAAAGTCTTTGATTTATCATTTTGATCTATTTTACCTTGAACCATCAGTATTTTGAAAATCATATAAACAATCACAATGTGTTAGGCATAGTTTCTTTGCAATCATATAAACAATCACAATGTATTACGCATAGTTTATTAACAAATTTTAAAAATAAATATTGGAAAAACAAATGTTTTTAACCATTAAACCCACTCATATTATATCATACCACGTCAAAATAAAAAATCTCTAAATAATATAAAAAAATAAATAAAACAACAACTTTGAATATTACAATATTTTTCCATTTTGTAAAATAAAAGAAGAGATATTCAATACGCAAATCATTGAAGCGAAAAAAATGCCAAATCATTGAACACCTTGCCCATTTTCAATGGTTCTTTATACGTAATTTCTCATGTGACACATGAGAGCTTTTAGTTGGTTGCTCTATGTGGGATATGATATATTAAACTTTCTTGGTTTTCGTTGACTTATGGGTTTTCTGCGATTTATAATATAATGGTATTGATTTTAGGTGGGATTTTGTCTTTATCCACAACAACGGTATGCTTTTCCGGTTAAGATAATTATTGTTTGATTTTTTTTTATTAGAGATGGATACCAATTGTTTTTATAATGGATAAGAGTGCTTAAAAATGAAGGTTTGACCTTTTTAATTTATAAGTTTGTCTTAGATTTATTAGTTAGATAAATAAGTTAATATTGTAATTTTTTAAAAATTTAATAAAATATAAATTTTTAATCAAAATTTATTTAAAAGTATATTTTTTAAAATTTTGTAGTTTTTAAAATTATTAGTTTTATTCAAGATTGAATTTTTATTAATTAATTTTTGATTTTTAATATTATATTTAGATTTTAAATTCAAGATATAAAACCCTAAACACTGCATATTATATTATTTATATTTAATATAAATAAATAAAAATATTTTTCAAGAATTTCATTGGATATAAATTTTGAATTCTTATCATGTTAGTGGATAAATGAGTTATTACAAAACTAGCGATTGAGTTTGGAGAAACTAAATTTTTCATTAAATGCAGACTTTAAAAGAATTAAATACATTAAAATGCAATCTATGAATAACTTAAATAACTGTGTAACATTATTATTACGCCAAATGGACAAGTGTCAATCTTCGTCGTCTATCAAAATCCTATAAAAACATAACATCTGTCACTATAATTCCGATTGACACCTGTCCATTTACTTCTTATCTTCTTTCATCGCCTTTCTGCACCACCGCCCTTATCGGAACACCCCACGGTCCCCACCCCCAGCTCGTATATTGTGCAACCATCTCCAGTGAATTCCAAGTGTACATTCGCATTAAAAAATCTTTGATCGACCAAGCATTCTCTTGTTTTTATCTATTTTTTTCTCTGATTAGATTTTTTTGTGCGCAACCCCCATAAACTTGGTGCAGCACTGCTTCAACAAATGGACCAAGAAGGCCGAGAATTTTCTTGCCTGTGTTTTGAATTGACGGATTCCGTTTAAATGCAGTGAAAACTGGGAACAACATGTCTTGGGTGCCAAAGCCCTAACAGAAGGAGGATTTGAAGCTTTTCCGACAAACGTTTTCAGTCGCTCAGAGAAAAAGTTAAAGAAAACATATGCCTGTTATCTGTCGACTTCCATCGGCCCCATTGCGGGAACTCTGTACTTCTCAAGACTACGATATTTCAATTTTTGGCTCAGAAGCGGAAGCTGGTAGGCATCCATGGAAGGATGTTTGTGTGGATAATTAGAAGGATTTGGGTTAGGGGTTGGATATTTTTCCATTCTGTGGAGACGCTTCTACCCACAAGGGCGAGAGTCCTCATCCACAATCACACTTGTTGGGTAGAATGTTACAGACCTTCTCATCCCATGTTGCAGGTTCTTTGACGAGTGCTTGGAAGCACCAACTAACATATAAGTTCTCTATCTATGAAAATAGATTCATTTGGGATCAAACAGACATAGCAACAACTCTCCACTACTAGCCACACATCTTCAACTATCTTGAAATTTGGAGTGATCTTGGTGAAAGAAGAGATCACGTTAATAACATTCCAGGCGGTGCGCTTCCCGTTTGTTTTTCCGGAGTAAGGATACGCCCCTCGGTACTTTTCTTTAACTTCTACAATAAATTTCTTTACAAATCGTGAAAGATGACTTGATCTTGGCTGGAATCTCGTTTATGTGTGGAAGGACAATGCTACTCGGCTTAGGCCCTTGTTTCAAACTCCGTTGATCAATGTTTTCAAAAATCCATTTTCTTTCTCCTTTATAATATGAAAAATGCTCATCAGACTTTGAAAGAACTTTTGCTTCCCCTATCCTGCAGGTACAGTCGTCCATTCGTAGCCGTCATCATTATCACCAGCAGAATGAGACAATGAGGCCGATGCCATACCGCAGAGAAGATTCTATCGTAGAGCCAGATGTCATTTCAACAACAGAAGCAACTCCTCATAAGAGGTATTCTGTTCAAAGAAATTCAATAAACCTATGATTTTGACATGAAAAATGCAAATAATTCTTTCAGCTCCTTGTATGTTTTGTACAGTCGGTTAAGAATAAAATATTTGACTGTTTCAAGTGACAGGTTAGATGAGAGGAGACTAAATGAAGTTCTTCTGCGACATGACATTTTACAAGAACGGCCTCGCCATAATTCAGCCTTACAATACGTCTCTGTTGCTCTCTATTTCATTGAAATACCGATGTACTTAAGCAATCTATAAAATTGAATCCAAACTTTAGGGTTTCACTATGGTATAATATCTTTTTTTCAAAATGGTCGATCTAGATCGTCGGAGGGAGGCAATCAAGAAGCACAGGTCCAACCGTGTATTCGTTCATTTCGTGGATGAACAAAGTAATTTCCTTCAGTGGCACAACCATCGTATGAAGAGTGTGATACGTTCAATGATGCATAACCCTTCTTTTCATTCTGATTTTGTTACAACTTTAGAGCGTAATAGTTGTGCGAAAGCAGCTTAATTGTTTTTCTTGTAAAAAATTCACTAAGAATTACAGATGTAAAAGGTTGATTCCATTAATATGGACGAAGGTAAATAGTAGGTTTCATATCAAGATCACAGTGTATTAGCACTTTAATGAGAAAGCATCGAGCAAACAAGTTTACAGTGGTTTGGTCAGCTTCCGTGCGAACCTTTTTTTTCCTACTGGTAGTTTCCGTCAATAATGTTGAATCTTACAATGAATGCCTTCGCAAACTCTGACACTGACAAGATGATGCAGGAGCATCTCACCACGTCAGCCAGCCAACTAGCCAGCCGTGTCAAGTGCGTGCATTCAAAGATGAAGAGAGGCGCAGCCTCATTTAAAAATCTGAATTGAATGTAATTAAATGTTGTAGGCTGGTGAGCCATAGAAGCCGTGCCTTTGTGCAGGCGTAAGTAGATCGGCCATTCATGTTTGTATGGCTGAGATCTAGATTCAAATGCTGGACTAGACAACCCATTGAATGCAATTGAATAGGGTAGGTAGATTGGAGGGAAGCGCTCGAAGAGCCCCCTCAGGTAAAAGAGACTTAGGATCTCATTTTGAGTAAGTTGAGTAAGTTGTGTGATAGTCTGCGAGTAGAGAGCAGAAGAGAAGGAGCCGAGACCTTGTTACAGGACATGCTCAGGAACACCTTGTAAATACAGGCATTTGCCATATTTAATACAAAGAGCAGTTTTTCCTGCAATATTCAGTGTTGAATGAATGTCTGTGAGTGTTCTTTATATGCTGTGAATGTATGCTAGGCATTTGCAGGAGTGTGTTTGATTTTAGAGGAAGGTCTTTGAGGTTTCATGCCAGGAGGGCGTGACAGAGTACTGCGGTCTCTGAATACCGGTGCACTGAAGCACTTCTGAATTCTGCGGGTTCAGACAAGGACGTGCTGTGGCACAAAGACTGGAATCAACAACTCAGGGAAGACCTCAAGGTTTCTGAACACCTTGGAGGCAAGGCTATGTATGAGAGACACAGTTGCAGACATAATTCTGTTGTGGATTCTGTGAAGCTCTGCCAAGTGGGCATTGAGCATATGCACAACGATGTATTGAGAAGAACTCTGTTGTGAGTTCAGAAAGGAGAACCAGAATCACTAAGGATTTTGTGAAGCTCTGCCAGGTGGGCATCGAGCCAATGTAAGGAGTGCACAAAGATATAACTCTGGTGTGAGTTCAGGAAGAAGAGTCAGAATCACTGAGGATTCTGTGAAGCTCTGCCAAGTGGGCATTGAGCAGGTGCAAGGGGTGCACAGGAGAAGAGGACATAACAACTGGACGTTCTGGGAGAAAACACTCTGCCAGGTGGGCATTTGAGTTAGTGTGCAGACATGCACATAGAAGAGAAGAGAACTCTTTGAGTTCTGTAATTGAGGGAAGAATCCACTGAAGGATCTTCACAGGGTTGTTGAACACCCTGAAGGCTCAGCAAGAAGTTGCTTGAGGCAGAAGGATAGCCAAGAGGGCATCCCATATATTCTCCATCTACAGGAGAAAGGAAGAAAGACAAAATCCCTTAGGGGTTTGAGTGTTGAGAAGCTTAGGAGAGACAACACTGTGTGTGCGTGAAGAATCTACAGAGGCGTAGGAGTCATAGAGTCCCTTGAGGATTCGGGTGCAGAAGTGTAGGAGGGACGAGTGCTTTCAGGCACAGAGCGTAGCTGCAAGGAGTGTAGGAGCTACAGGACCCTTTGAACGAGTTATGAGTAACCAAATCTTAGGAGGGTCAGCGTTTTCATACACGGGACGAAGCTAAGAGTCGAGAGTTCGCAGAGGAGAGAAGAAGATAAAGGTCGGAGCCTTTGAGAATCTTGGAATTCCTCCAAGTGCAGGAAGAAAACTGCGCAAGCTAAGGAGGGAGCATAGCCGCCGTCAGATCGGCTGGAAAAGGAGATCTGGATTGTTGGTTTTCATGTCCAGGAAGGCGTCAGGAGAAGTGCACAGAAGAGGAGATTGTGGATCGTCGGATGTTCACACCCGTCAGCCGTCAGATTTGGCGAGAAGCGAGGAGGTTACGACTGGGTTTCCAAAGTGCAAGCCCATGAGATTGGGGACCGTTGGATGTTCCCATAGATACTCGTCAGCCGTCGGATCGGACAGGAGGTGCATGGGGTTTAACCCTTCTCACGCCAGGCAAAAGTCCCGACAACCATCGGGATATTGGCGTTTGTGAAATTGGGAGTCATGAGGACAAGAGATCGGGCATTTCTATAGGAAAAGTCCCGGGAAGATCTGGACCGTCCGTTAGTGGAGACACGTGGCAGAGATCGAGGCGTCGGGAGTCAGGATATCGACATTCCTGTGGACAGGAGATCGGGTAAGTCCACCTTGAAAACCCCGACACAAATCTAGGCCGTCCATCTGAGAGAGGACGCATGTCACGCGATCATCCATTTCGGAGATCCGGGCACTAGACATCGGGATATCGACACTCGGGAAATCGGAGTTCCTGAGGTCGTGAAAGTCGGGACATCAGAAGTCTCGAAACAACAAGGATTGACCTGAACCGTCCATTCACTTGGGACGCGTGTCAGAGATCTAAAGGGAGTCAGAGTTCAGCATTTTGCGAGTCCTAGGGACGAGGCGTCTAGGACATCAGAAGTCACGAAATCCTGAGAGTTAACCAGGACCGTCCATCAGAGGAGGACACGTGGCAGTGATCGGAGCCATCGGGGAAAGTCCCGACAGGAAGTCTTCTATCGACATTTTGGTCATCGGGATATCGGGAATCCTGGTGACAAGAGGTTTGGGCATTTCAGAATCGCGAAGTCCGAAACCCCGATAAGGAGGAAAGCACCATTGAGGGCCCAACTATCAGCATAGCGGAGGATCAAGATTCGAGGGATCGACAATCCCATGGGCAAATGTTTTTCAACATTTGAAACCCCGAAGCCCCGATAAGGAGTATGACTGCGGTCATATAAGGGGAGGTCATGTGGACCAAAAGTCTATCCTGGAAGGCTAACGGAAATTGGAGCGCATCAGGATTTTGAAGCCAAAAACCCCGATGAGAGGTAAGACTGCGGTCACCGGGATAACGGTCAAATGGGCCAGGAGCCTAGCCATGAGAGCTAGAGCGTAAAGAGCATGTTGGGATTCAGTGGATCGCAGATCTTGAGGACAAGTGCATTTTGTCACTTGAAAGTCCGAAGCCCCGACGAGAAGGAATATAAGGTTGCGGTCACATGGACCAGGGCATAGCCAGGAGGGGCTAAGGCCAAAAGGAGCCTATCGGCTAATCGGAGTTCGGAAGTTAGAGAGGACAATAACTCTCGACATCAGAAAAGGCGAAACCCCAAAACCCGATATTGAGTCGGGGAAGATCACGATTAAGTGCGGAAAAGCCGTGCGGGTGAAGAAAGGACCTGTGATCGGGTTATCATCAGAGATTCTAGCAGGGAATCAAAAGAACTGCTTCGGCTCAGAAGGGAACACTGAGCGATCCTTAAAGACCGGGAGGTCAGGCGCAGAGACCCTGCGGGGTATGTAGGAGCGTAGCGCCATCAAGTGGTATCAGAGCTTATTTCTTGTCTATATATTTCAGGCAAGAAGAGGTAAAGAGCACTCTAATACCCATAAAGTGGTATCAGAGCTAGAGCTCTGTTTGTATATTTCAAGCAGAGGGAGAAGACGGAGCGCTGGAGACTCTGTGGCGATTGTTTGCAGGTAGGCAACAATCAAGAAGACAGTTAGGGAGACTGTAAGATGAAGCTGGTAACACTCTTAGTGCATAGTGACAACAACAGGTTTGCTAGGAAAGCAGACAGAGACAACACCATGGTTACTGAAGACCATAGGCATGTTGGGAAGAAGAGCAAGGCATAAAAGCTTGCAGAAATGGATAAAGAGCTCTATGAATTAAAGACAGACATAGAGAAGATCGAACTGTGGATGTGGTAGGATAAGAGGTCGAGATGGATGCACGAATGGCCCATGAGGAAGCCGAAAGCAAAATGGTCAGTCAAGGAGTTGATGGTCAGAGGACATCGGAGGCTATTAAAAAGATGGATGAGGTATGCTGAAAACCTCAATGGACCAGAAGAGGAAATGGTTCAGGTGTGCGAACCAGAGACTGGGAGAGGTCTCGATGATGAACAAAATGAAATGGGATCAGTTGAGGATCTCAAGAACTGACAGGAGGGCAGAGAAGAAATTCCAGTTTGCCAGGTGGGCAATGAGATGAGATCACTACGGGATCTCAGGGACTGTCATGAGGACAACCATGGAATTTCACATTGCTAGCTAGGCAATGATATGAGGTCATTGCGGGATCTCAAAGACTTCTAGGAGGGCAGCGAAAGCATATCAGACTGCCAGGAGGGCAGAGATGAAAATTCGAGACTATTTGAAAGTCTCATGGACTCGGAGGTGAGTTCAATTCAGCAAGGGTTGCTGATGAAGATGGGATCAGTTGATCTCATAATCTGCCAGGAGAGAAGTGAACAGATCCCATATTGCCAGGTGGGCATGGGTGAGCAGATGAGTTGGAATCAGCCTGAGGAGCTGACAGAGAAGATGAATTCAGAGATGAATTTGGATCAGCAGGTGCAACTGACAGAGGAGGAAGATCAGGATAATATTCTGATGATTGGGGGAATTGGAATATTCCTACCATGTGCCCAAGGAGAGGCAAAAATCTGTGTTGTAGGTGCAACAACAACAGGAGAATAGTCAGCTGAGACTGTCAAAGAAGAATTGGAGAAGACTTTGGAAGCTGCCCAAGCAGATGAAGAAAATGAGCATTCTGAGGAGTGTCTCAACATATTCAACCATAAAACTGAAGAAGCTGTAGCACTGAAGCTAACAGTAGAGGAAACAAAAGAGGATGATGAGAATTTTGAGGAATGGCTCAGTATTTTTAGCCAGGAGACTGAAAAGACTGCAACCTGGGAGTTTGCAACAGGAGAAGGAGAAGAAGCAGACAACATTTGTTTTGCTGATCTGTGGGAACAGATAGAAGCCCTAGAGAAAAGGGTGAAAGTGCAGGGCGTACACATCCAACAGGTAAAGTTGGAAACTGATGAAAAAGGCATGGGAGATTTCAGTGATCTGCCCATGAGCCAAAAAATTTTGCAGTTGGGGAGACTGCTAAAACAGGGCCAACCACTGGAGCAGCTGGACGAAGTGATCAAGGAGATCAGAAGGCTGATGTTGAGGTCAACAGAGACTGCCAGCGAGGAGCAACTAAGTAGAAGGAAGGAAGCAACAACAACAACAACAACAGGGATATGGAGCATATGAACAACTCTAGAGGATGATTTGGGATCCAGGAGGATTTCAAACAGCTGAGAGGGGAAGCTCATGAGAAGGAGCTCATGAATTTTGCAGCGATTTCAAACAGCTGAGAGGGGAAGCTCATGAGAAGGAGCTCATGAATTTTGCAGCTGAGGAGTTTGATGCAGGAACATCTCTCCACGTCAGCCAGCCATCCAGCCAGCCGTGTCAAGTGCATGCATGGAAAGCTGAAGAGAGGCGCAACCTCATTTAAAAATCTGAATTGAATGTAATTAAATGGTGTAGGCTGGTGAGCCATAGAAGCCGTGCCTTTGTGCAGACGTAAGTAGATTGGCCATTAATGTTTGTATGGATGAGATCTAGATTCAGATGCTAGACTAGACAGCCCATTCAATGCAATTGAATAGGGTAGGTAGATTGGAGGGAAGCGCTCGAAGAGCCCCCTCAGGTAAAAGAGACTTAGGATCTCATTTTGAGTAAGTTGAGTAAGTTGTGTGATAGTCTGCGAGTAGAGAGAAGAAGAGAAGGAGCCGAGACCTTGTTACAGGCCGTGCTCAGGAACACCTTGTAAATAAAGGCATTTTCCATATTTAATACAAAGAGCAGTTTTTCCTGCAATATTCTGTGTTGAATGGATGTCTGTGAGTGTTCTTTATATGCTGTGAATGTATGCTAGGCATTTGCAGGAGTGTGTTTGATTTCAGAGGAAGGTCTTTGAGGTTTCATGCCAGGAGGGCGTGACAGAGTACTGCGGTCTCTGAATACCGGTGCGCTGAAGCACTTCTGAATTCTGTGGGTTCAGACAAGGACGTGCTGCGGCACAAAGACTGGAATCAACAACTCAGAGAAGACCTCAAGGTTGCTGAACACCTTAGAGGCAAGGTTGTGTATGAGAGACACAATTGCAGACAAAATTCTGCTGTGGATTTTGTGAAGCTCTGCCAAGTGGGCATTGAGTATATGCACAATGGTGCATTGAGAAGAACTCTGCTGTGAGTTCAGAAAGGAGAACCAGAATCACTAAGGATTCTTTGAAGCTCTGCCGGGTGGGCATCGAGCCAGTGCAAGGAGTGCACAGAGATAGAACTCTGCTGTGAGTTCAGGAAGAAGAGTCAGAATCATTGAGGATTCTGTGAAGCTCTTCCAGGTGGGCATTGAGCAGGTGCAAGGGGTGCACAAGAGAAGAGGACAGAACTGCTAGACATTCTGGGAGAAGACACTTTGCCAGGTGGGCATTTGAGTTAGTGTGCATACAGGCACAAAGAAGAGAAGAGAATTGTTTGAGTTCTGTAATTGAGGGAAGAATCCACTGAAGGATCTTCACAGGGTTGCTAAACACCCTGAAGGCTTAGCAAGAAGTTTCTTGAGGCAGAAGGATATCCAGGAGGGAATCCCATATATTCTCCATCTGCAGGAGAAAGAAAGAAAGACAAAATACCTTAGGGGTCTGAGTGTTGAGAAGCTCAGGAGAGACAACACTATGTGTGCGTGAAGACTCTACAGAGGCGTAGGAGTCATAGAGTCCCTTGAGGATTCGGGTGCAGAATCTCAGGAGGGACGAGTGCTTTCAGGCACAAAGCATAGCTGCAAGGAGTGCAGGAGCTACATGACCCTTTGAACGAGTTCTGAGTAACCAAAGCTCAGGAGGGTCAGCGTTTTCATACGTGCGGCGAAGCTCAGAGTCGAGAGTTCACAGAGGAGAGAAGAAGACAAAAGTCGGAGCCTTTGAGAAGCTTGGAATTCCTCCAAGTGCAGGAAGAAAAGTGTGCAATATCAGGAGGGAGCACAGCCGCCGTCAGATCGGCTGGAAAAGGAGATCTGGATCGTTGGTTTTCACGTCCAGGAAGGTGTCAGGAGAAACACACAAAATAGGAGATTGTGGACCGTCGGATGTTCACACAAAATCCCGTCAACCGTTGGATTGGGTGAAGGCACACAGAGTTTAGCCTCTGGAGTAAGTGCACAGGGAGAAATGACCTGAGCCGTCAGATCTGGAGAAAAATCCCGTCAGCCGTCAGATTTGGCGAGAAGTGAGGAGGTTACGATTGGGTTTCCAAAGTGCAAGCCCAGGAGATTGGGGACCGTCGGATGTTCCCATAGATACCCGTTAGCCTTCGGATCAGACAGGAGGTGCACGGGGATTAACCCTTCTCATGCCAGGCAGAAGTCCCGACAGCCATCGGGATATTGGCGTTCGTGAAATTGGGAGTCACGAGGACAAGAGATCGGGCATTTCTTTAGGAAAAGTCCCGGGAAGATCTGGACCGTCCGTTAGTGGAGACACGTGGTGGAGATCGAGGCGTCGAGAGTCGGGATATCCGCATTCATGTGGACAGGAGATCGGGTAAGTCCACCTTGAAAACCCCGACACAAATCTGGGCCGTCCATCTGAGAGAGGATGCATGTCACGCGATCGTCCATTCTAGAGATCCGGGCACTAGACATCGAGATATCGACACTCGGGAAATCGGAGTTCCTGAGGTCGTGAAAGTCAGGACATCAGAAGTCTCGAAACAACGAGGATTGAGCTGAACCATCCATTCACTTGGGACGCGTGTTAGAGCTCTGAAGGGAGTCAGAGTTCGGCATTTCGCGAGTCCTAGGGACGAGGCATCTAGGACATCAGAAATCATGAAATCCCGAGAGTTAACCAGGACCGTCCATCAAAGGAGGACGCATGGCAGTGATCGGAGCCATCGGGGAAAGTCCCGACAAGAAGTCGTCTATCGACATTTTGGTCATCGAGATTTCGGGAATCCTGGTGACAAGAGGTTTGGGCATTTCGGAATCGCGAAGTCCGAAACCCCGATAAGGAGGAAAGCGCCATTGAGGGGCCAACTATTAGCATAGCGGAGGATCGGGATTCGAGGGATCGACAATCCCATGGGAAAATGTTTTTCAGCATTTGAAACCCCGAAGCCCCGATAAGGAGTATGAATGCAGTCATATAAGGGGAGGTCGTGTGGACCAAAAGTCTAGCCTGGAGGGCTAACGAAAATTGTAGCGCATCGGGATTTTGAAGCCAAAAAACACGATGAGAGGTAAGACTGCGGTCACGAGGATAACGGTCATATGGGCCAGGAGCCTAGCCAGGAGAGCTAGAGTGTAAAGAGCACGTCGGGATTCGACGGATCGTGGATCTTGAGGACAAGTGCATTTTGGCACTTGAAAGTCCGAAGCCTCGACGAGAAGGAATATAAGGCTGCGGTCTTATGGAAAGTGGTCACATGGACCAGGGCATAGACAGGAGGGGCTTAGGCCAAAAGGAGCCCATCGACTAATCGGAGTTTGGAAGTTAGAGAGGACAAGAACTCTCGACATCAGAAAAGGCAAAACCCCGAAACCCGATATTGAGTCGGGGAAGATCATGGTTAAGTGCGGAAAAGCCGTGCGGGTGAAGAAAGGACCTGTGGATCGGGTTTTCATCAGAGATTCCAGCAGGGAATAAAAAGAGCTGCTTCGGCTCAGAAGGGAACACTGAGCGATCCTTAAAGACTGGGAGGTCAGGCGCAGAGACCCTGCGGGGTATGTAGGAGCGTAGAGCCATCACAAGCGTAGAAATATGGGTTGTCATGAAAGAATTTAAAGCACTCCTTTCTATGCGGGGCAGATTAATTACGCTGCAGTGACATATGACACCGAGAGATGTTTCAGGTTCAGATCATAGTTTAGCGGTTACCTAGGACGCTTTATCTTTTAAATGTTATGGATTTATCTTTGAATAAATCCATACGAAGAAACCCTCGAATTAGACGCTATGATCAGGTTGAATCTCTAGAAAAGCCCCTCGAATTAGATGCTAATATCATCCAGGAAATCCCTCGAATTAGATTACAAGATCGATGTATACTGTAAGCCATAATTTGATTTCTTCAATGCAAAATTTGATCTTGAGTATGAAGCATGTTAGGCAGCTGAAGAAAAACATAGAATAAAACTTAGTATAAACGAGTAAGATCAAACAAGCATATTGACACAGTGATTTATGTGGAAATCTAATGAGGAAAAAAATCACTGGCAATGATTATTGGTATTCTTATTATTCAAGAGAGAATTACAACAACCTTCATAGGCATACAATCATCCTCTAGTCACACACTGTGCTCTTTGCTCATTGCACAATCTTGCACTCACACTCTTCACACATTGCAGATCACATTGTAATCTGACCTCTATATGCTTCGTCTTACTGTGATAAGCTACTTTCCATCCAAATGAATAACACTTTGACTATTGCAAAATACTTTCACCTTGTCATGTATCCTTCCAAACTCACCTAATAAACCCTGTAACCAAATTGCCTCCTTGCATGCATGTGAAACAACCATATACTTTGCCTTCGTAGTGGATAAAGCGACTACGTTTTGAATCTTTGACATCCATCTAACAGGTCCTCCTGTAAGAGTAAAGACGTATCCTGAAGTGGATCTCCTTTTGTCCAAGTCACATGTAAAATATGAATCTAGATAACCACAAACTGAATCTTTGGAACCATCATAGGTGATAGAATAATTTCTTGTGCCTCTAAGATATCGAAGCACCCATTTCACTGCTTCCCAATGCTCTTTTCTTGGATTTGTTGTTTATCGAGAAGTGTTTTTCCATTGAAATTGGTCATCGCTTCTGTAAAGAAGTGACCCTAATACTTTTAAAGATAAAGGCAAACCATGATAGGCTTCTGTGAATTCATCTACTAGAGATTAGAATCTTGGGAGTGGATGTTGCTGACTGAAGGCATGGGAGAAAAAGAGCTCTCGCGAGTATTGTATCTGAAGGCAATTTAACTTGTAAATTGATATATCTTCGAGTCCTGCTCTTCTTAGAAGAGCTCTGTCCCGAGATGTAATTAATATGAAGCTATCATAGTGAATAACACTCTGAATGTCTGGAAAAAGTGCATCCACCTGATCCACATCATCTACATCATTTAAAATCACTAAAGCCCGAGAAGAGGGAAAATGCTTCTTAAGTTTCTCTATACTTTCATCAATGATGTATATTGCCTTATCTAATCCAGTGAATCGATTAAATTTTTTATCACCCACCAGTAACAATCTGTACCAGCCTCATACATCGGTCGTACCTAACCAAGTCATCTCCATACCATTTGTCAGATATGGTTTTCAGTGGTTAGTGCACATACTTTAAGATTTTGATTTAAGTTTCAAAGTCACAAATTCAATTAATTTTAACAATCACTCAAAACTATACAAAGCGTGCATTTTACTATTGCAACAATAGTACCCACAAATTCAGTCCTCTCGAATGGCAGAATAACATTGCATTTTCCACACCATAAGTAATACTAAATCTCCATGAATCCAGCAGGGGAAAATGGCTTCATGCTCTTTTGGTACACTTAAAAAGTATTTTGATATATGGAGAAGGGAATGAAATCCCAAATTAAGGTTGTAAAGTGATAAAGCTTCTCATTGTGTTTCATTCCTACACTTTTATTATTATTATTATTATTTCATAACTTCAACTCAATGATTGAGTAGCGTAGAACATTGTTTTTAACATATTCGGTATAAAAATTAAGTTTAGTATATTTAATACTAAACTAAACTTAAATATTGAAATTCAAATAATTTAAGTTTATACTATGATAATAATATTAATGTTAAATGTGTTCTGCATAAACAATAACTCCTTGGTATTTTCTTTCACATAACACCAAACCTCCTTTATGTTGCTTTGGAGTGGACCCAACAATAGAAGTAAAAGTATCTGTTGCACAATATTTAGTATCTCATGGGCAAATCACTCTATAATGGACAATTTGTCCATCAAATTCTATCTTTGTCATCTTTACTTATTATATAGTGTCATGGATATTCTTTATTTTGAATACTGAGGCTATCTTCATTCCCAGATTTAAATTCTGAGGCTAACGCCTGCTTCAAAATGATTTTCTTAAGCTAAAGAGATGGATCTTTAATATTCAATCCAGGCAGAGAGTCATGCCCATATTCACATTTCTTGTCCAGAAGCTTGCTTGCTTGAAGTCCTTTGAAGCTTTAGGTATCAATTTTTGGCTACTCTCCACTTGAAATTTCCTTCCTTCCGCCATTTTTTTTCTATTAAAGTTGTCTAATGCTTCCAAATCACTAAGACTTTTGTTTTGATTTTCACTGTAAATAGAAACTGTTTTGGACTTGAAATTTGTTGTTTCAATCTCTTTGGCCTGCAAAATGTGTTGATGTGACCTCCCTGTCATCTTGATTCTTACTCAATGGTAGGATATCACAACACTTGAATTTTCCATTCATATTTATGTTGTATAATCTTTTTTTTTTTATCCAAGTCAAAATGTTGAACGCGATATTTTAACATGTGCCTTTTTTTGCGTTGCGAGGATTGTCTAGTGGTCCTGGTAGTAGCATTCTATGTATTCAGTCCTAGTTATTGCAAAAACGCCAATTAAAATGTCAGAGACGTTCATAATACAAGGCTTTCTTTTGTGAATGTCGGTGCCCTTTTTGCATTTAATTATGCAATTAGAAGAGTGGCAAAGACGGCTATAGAATTGGCGGTGAATGATGTGAACAATAATGAGAATTTTTTAAATGGGACAAAGATGGTGCTTACCATGGTCGACTCTTCGTGGGAACTGTGGAAGGTTCTCAACTAAACTTTATTTTGCTGACCTTGATTATTTTGTATTTACACGAAAGCTTAGTTTTCTTTCGAGAACTCTAGATTCCTCGTGCTTCTTATCTTTTAATGACTAGTTAAAGGTATCAATATCTTTGAATGACTAGTTAAATGTATCAATATAGTAGGAAATATGTGAGATGCACTGTTTCATAAAGTTACCTTCACTAAACTTACTAGAAGTTTGAGTGTTAGAGTGCTAGGGTGCAATTGCAACTCTCAAATTTTTAGGGCTTGTTGATTCGTTAAATTAGGGTTTTAAAACAAAAAAAACATTTTGGAAATGGTTCCTAAAAGGATAAGTTGTACACATAGAAAACATTCTGGAAATGAATCCTAAAAGAGTTGAGAACCCTCAGTGATGGGTGTTGGATCTAGAACGATACAGGTATTCTGACCTTTACAATTTGTGCAAACCAGTCCTTTGGCTTCTTTGGATGGCGTGAAATTATTTTAGTTAAAGTAGAAACATTGTGAATATTCTACCAAGAGACCTCATAGGGATAAATTAATCACAATAAAGAAAGACAAAACAAGTAAAATCACATCGCCTCTTAAAATTTATTAATAACGAAGTGATTTACAGTAACATTGAAATACTCATTAACATAAGATAGAACAATATCAAAGGTGTACAAAGATATTAGAAATGATTCCAATTGAGGCATTAAATAAATATCAGAAAAAAAACACAAACAATCCCATTACGAAACATCCTCTTCATAAGTAAATTCTCATACAATACTAGCTGACATGTTGTTTTTCGAATCTGATTTTTTTTGACATTGCCGAATGTGGAGGTTGTAGACATTGTGATTGCTGACTTGTTTTCTTGAATTATCACTACTAATATATGATCATTGAACACTTTTCTTTTGCAAAAGTCTCTGTCTTATATTATGACAACAATACAAAGTACAAAGCGTAGGCCCTCACAACACTGAATTTCCTCCTTATCACACAGAGAAAGGAAAGAATATCCGATAGGGATCCCATATTAGAGGAGATAATGTATTGTAAAAGGTGCTTAACACAAATTTGAGTTGCTTAGTCATGTAAAAAACCATGGAAATCCATTCAATTGAAATCCTTTTTAGAACCCTCACAATTAGTTTTACATCTATTTTTTCACAAATAGGATAGAGTAGTGATCCAGAGGACATGACAAATCTATCCCACCATCTTCTTAAAGAGTTAAGGCTCACATATCATGAAACCACTGCCTTGTATAAGACCAATGTGATCTGGTGAACTTGCAAGCCCAAAATATGTCTCTAATATTTTCTTTCTTGCCATACTAGATGCCACCATCAGTCAAGCCAGATCCATCGAGTCTATGTTTGTTATCTAGGCCTTCGAAGAAAAGCCTACCACCCAAGCACCGTGACTTTATAGGTAGAGGGAGTTGACCAAATGGATTAATCCTTCATACCATTCTTCTTCATTATCGACAGTCAACCATTTAGAATTCAATTTCACAGTAATACTTACTGGGTTGCAAGATGAATCGATTACATTAATTATTTCGGGGTAGGTGGGTTATGCTTATTATTGAGACTAAACCTATTGGAATTGTCCCTCCATGAGATCCAACTATTCTAGAAACCGCAATTCTTTCCATTTGCTTATTCCTTTTTTTGGAAAGAAACATATCATAAGTCTTGGAAAGATAATTGAAAGAATCCCAAGGATTCCTAAAATTTTGTCGTTATCAAGATCCCATCTATGTCTAAACCCAATAAAATTCATCAACGTCACATCTGGATAAACGCAGGAAAATTCATCAATGTCACATCACAAAGTTGGTGCACGATTAGGATATTAAGCTAATCTCTTGTTCCACTTAGCATTGAATGACTAATATTCTCCAAAAATCTTTGGATAGAGACAAATTTGAAAAACTTAAAAACATTCTTGGTGTAGTTGTATCGTGACCTGCTATGAATGCATGATAAGTGAAATATTCAATTGGGCTTTGATTTCATTTATGAGAAAATAACAAGTTGTTTGTTGTTGCTCTGCATCTTTAATAGACTAATGAGTCATTTGAATGAATGATTTTGGTTCCCTATGATTCAAACATTTCAATACTCTTACCAAATCCCCAGGAATTAAGCAAAAATAGTAGAATGGTGCACATTGGTAAAATTAGCATTACCAAAAAAACATATGTTGGTTTTTTTCGGCGTTCCCTTTCCCCCGCTTCGGGGGTATGCTAGTTATATTCTATTTGGAGTACTATTCTATGGATCAGTTGCCTTCAAACTCTTCGATGGTCATTTCCATCCGACACCTTCATACAACACTGCATTACCCGTTCCCTCATATAACAGTGCATTACTAGTTCTAGCCACTTGCAACTCAATTCCTCCTTAAATGTCTTAATGTTATTTCCTTTCACTCTAAGATTTATATATGCTCTGGATGCTTCAACTTATATGTTTGTTTCCCTTCTTTTGGTTCACTATTTAGATTGGTTTACTATTTGGATTTGGATTTGAACGAATAAATACTACCCTTGCTACCCAAATACGAACTACTCCAACTGGCTCTATCACTCATTATTAACATGCGATGCTCCAACCATAGGGGGATGTTAGAGATAATGCCTAATTAATGATGCATACTAGAGTTTAGGGATTGGATTGGGTTTTCTAGAGGATGTTGAGAGATTCTCTCAACCTCTCTCTCCAAGAGTGGAATTAGTTGGATCTGAGTTCAACTTTATATATGTGTATTGTATTGTGTTCAATTAAAAATAATATAGAAGAATATCTTTTTGTGTGCAATGCCTACTCTCCTAATTTCTTATTTGGTATCAGAGAAGGTTGGATGGGCTTAATCCTTCACAAGAATGCCTAGTAAGATGTGAGAGTCTTGGATTAATACACTGTAAGAGTAGGCTTCGGTCTAAGCCACAAATTCACATGATTCGAGGAGTCATTGTAGAAACCGAAAGAAGATTTATTTTTGAAATTCCATTCAATGTTTTGAGGGTCCGTCTATCATAAGAGGAGTCATTAGTGTCATCTCGGTTGATTATTGGAGGCTTCACATGAGATGTCTGTTGTCTTTGCTTACGGAGAATCAAATCGTTGGTACACATGAGTTATGAAGAGGAACTAGTTCTACATGAAGGAGGCGCCATTTTCATACTAGGTAACAATCCAAAAATCTAATCTAGTGTGTAAACATGTTGTTGGAGAGGGAGTCATGTTCTGTAGGAAGCATCCGCTATGTCGAAGAATCGAAATGGTGCAAATTGAAATGGTTCATGAGGATCCGGCCCTAGCTGCTGCAGATGAGGTGAAGAAGTTGTGTGAATTTTTTTTCGTGGTGTGAGCTAGAATTGTTGTTGCAGCAAGGAGTATCTCTGCACCTGGCCGAATCCTGGAAGTCATTGTTTGGAGTCGTTGTTAAGGTGTTCCAACAATGAGATATGGTCGCCTGTATTTAGCACAGAAAAGAGAAACAAAGACCCTTGTTTGATCTGGAAGAAACGATTTGCTAGTCATTTAATGCCACGAGTTGTGGGTTGTCAATGATGTTGTATAGGTGTATTATTGATCATGTGTGTGAATCTTTAGCCAATTATGTTGATCAGTGTGGAGAAGAGAACTTGTTGTTTAACGTCTTTTGTTCACTACATATACTCATGTTCTTTAAAGAAGGAGTTGAGTGCTGTCGGTTATCTACTTGGGAGAAAAATGAGGAAAGCACCTAGACTATTTGAACAAGTATGACATGATTCTGATAAGTTGTTGAAGGTTTAACTCATGTTGAAAGAAAAACAAAAGATTCCAATTGCTTGGAATCCACCGTAGATGGTGTTAAGGTTTAAGCTATTATTAGAGTTCTTTGCATTTCACTAGATAACAATAGCATAAGATAAGATCACTGAGAAATACACAATCACAAGAGACACATCATTTATCATGGGAAACCCTAACAAGGGAGAAAACCTAGTGAAACTTCCTTATTATAGATAGCCAATACAATGCCAAGAGATAACTCAAACAAATACAGGAAGTCCTCTCCCAAGAATGTGCCTCTCTTTCTCTCTCTCTCTCTCTCTTCTCCAACTACAACTTCGAAACTTGCTTCTAAATGAACAAGTGACTGTATGTCTAAGTGAGGCACTAAGCTCCTTATATATACAACTCTGGGACATGTGGACGGAGGTGTCTCTTCACTGGAAAGGCCGAGTTCTTATTCTGGGTGGTTATAACCACCTTTAATATATTTTGGGGCCTTTTTAATATATTCTGGGGACGAATTATTATTCTTCCTATTTCAATTATGTTTTTACCAATCCGCAAAAGGGGATTTGGTCTTTTACAATAGCCGAAATGATCAATCCGCAATAGGGGATTGATCTAATGAATAATACAACAACAATAATTAGAATACACTTTGCAGTTACATTATTTCAACACTTTCCCTTAACAAGAAGGGTATTCTACAATAGCATCAGGCGAGAGAGAGGACAACATCATCAACACCCTCAAGTGGGTGAGAGGACAACATCATCAATATTATCTTTGGAACACTGACTGACGTATCTATAAATCATCAGAAGTTTTTCTCATCGGAAACATTGTGATTCTCAATGGAATGAAATCATCATCTGCATCAATATGGATTAGTATAAAACTAATACATCATCATCATAACACGAGGCTGGTCACATCATCATAGCACGAGGCTGGCTCATCATCATAGCATGAAGCTGGCACACTACAAAACAATTAAGCTGGAATCACAACACAACAATTAAGCGGGAAACACAATACTAGACTGGCTTTACGTCACAACAATTAAGATGGAATAACGGTACTAGGCTGGCATATCTCAACACAACAATTAAGATGGAAACACAATACTAGACTGGCTTTACGTCACAACAATTAAGATGGAAGCACAATACTAGGTTGGCATATCTCAACACATCAATTAAACTGGAAACACAGTACAAGACTAGATTTACGTCACAACAATTAAGCTGGAAGAACAGTACTAGGCTGACATATCTCAACACAACAATTAAGCTGGAAACACAGTACTAGACTGGCTTTACATCACAACAATTAAGCTGGAAGCACAATACTAGGCAAGCATATCTCAATAGAGAAATTAAGCTGGAAACACAGTACTAGATTGGCTTTACATCATAGAAATTAATATGGAAGCACAGTACTAGGCTAACATATCTCAACACAACACTACTCCCCCTTTCGAGGGAGGTCCTTTTGGACTATACCAAGCTTATCTTGAAAGTACTCAAACTTTACACGATATAGAGGCTTGGTCAACACATCGGCAACCTGTTCATCTGTGCTAACATATTGGAGCTTTATGGCTCCTCTTTGCACCATGTCATATATGTAATGATATCGAATCTCTATGTTCTTCGACTTGTCATGAAATACATGATTCTCTGTCATCTTTTACAGCTCTGGTTGTCACATAGGATCGTGGTTGCTTCCATCTCTAGGTCGAATAGACCAGTCAATAACTTACGAAGCCATATAGATTCGCAACTGGCAGAACACACAACAATGTATTCTTCTTCCACTGTATTGAGAGCAACGCTGGATTGCTTCCTACTCTGCCATGAGATCATGGCTGATCCCAAACTGAAACAAAATCCTAAAGTTCTCTTCCCGTTAGAGACACTTCCATCCCAATCTGAATCAGTGTACCCACTCAATGTGAAATCATGATCTCCATCATAGTTGAGACCACAATCTAATGTACCCTTAAGATACCTCATCACATGTTTTGCAGCAACTAGGTGAACATGTCTGGGTTCTACCAGAAACTGACTCAAGGTGTTCGCGACAAAACATATATCTGGTCTGGTGTTTTTCAGGTACATCAACGATCCAATGATCTGTCTATACAGTGTGAAATCAATCAATTCTGACGAAGTGTCAACCAACAGCTTTAGCTTCGTTTCCATGGGTGTATTCATGGACTTGCACTCCAACATGTCGAATTTCTTTAGGATTTCAACTGCATACTTCCCTTGGTTAAGGAATATTTTCTCTGGACTCTGCCATACCTCAAGACCTAAGAAATAATGCATTAGGCCATGATATTTCATCTCAAATTATGAAGCGAGCTTCTTCTTACATTTGGTGATGAGATTTTCTTCTCTAGTTAAGAATAAGTCATCCAAATACAACAACAATATCACCGACTCATCGTTCATAACTTTGAAGTAGAGGTTAGAATCATCTTTACTCTTGGTAAAGCCTAAGCTCGTCAGAAAACTGTCTATCATGCCATACCAAGCTCTAGGATCTTGCTTAAACCTATACAAAGCCTTCTTCAACTTGCAGACATGACAATAGTAGCTAGGGGGTGAGACTTGTTCTGTTCTTTTTTCTGCTACACCGTTTTGTTGAGTATTATAGGGAGTGGTGAGCTCCCTCTTGATCCTGACATCTTTGCAGAAGTTCACAAACTCTTTTGAGGTGTATTCTCCTCCATTATATGACTTGAGTATCTTGATATTTCTTTCGGAAAGATTCTCTATCAAGGATTTTAATTCCTTGAATTTAGTGAACACTTCATCTTTTGATTTCAAAAAGTACACCTAGGTCTTACGAGAATAATCATCAATAAAAGATACATAGTATACATACCCATTGATGGAGGATGATGGCATTGGGCCACATAGATCTCTGAATGAATGAGTTCTAGAACTCCTTCCTCTTTGTTGTCTCTCTTCGGAAAAGGGTTCTTGATGTTCTTCCCTTGTGCACATCCATTACACATGCCTTCATGGTCAACCTTGAGTTCTGGTAGACCCGTGACTGCTTTGCATACGTATGGTAACTCCTTTTAGTTGATGTGGGATAATATTCTATGCCAAAGTTCACATGGATTCTCAATGGCGTGGGTCATGGAAGCTTATGAGTGACCCTTTATCTTATACAAGCCACCTTCTTCTTTTCCAATAACGATTGCTTCTCTCAAGGTTTCTCCTTTAGCCCATATAAGAACTTCTCCATCTATAAAGGAAACTCTGAAGCCTTTCTTTTCTAAAGCTGATATGGAGAGTAGGTTCTTTTTCAAACCTGGTACATAGAGTACGCCCTTCATCTTCATTGAGTTCCCTGAGTTAAGCTTGTAGTTTGATTCTCCCACTCCCTTGATAGGCTATTGATAATCATCTCCAAGTGTCACTTTCTGAGAAAACTTCTTTTCTGACATGAAAGAGAGAATATCTCTTTGACCTGTCATGTTCTTGGAGGCACCACTATTGATGAGCCAAGTGTCCTCTCCAGGTGTTACCGATCCTGAGAGGGCCGAAATTAAAACATAGTCTTTAATTTGTTCTCTTAACATCTTTGCGAGTAGTTCTTCATCTTCAACTGCATGGGCATGGTGCCTCTTATTTTTCCTCTTGTATTCTTCTCATCTAGCTGGACAATATCTCGCAATATGTCCCATCTTGTCACAATGGTAGCATTGGACAGATGAGTAATCTCTTTCCTTTCGTTGTCCTTTCTTCTGGAATCTCTTTGGTTGAGATTTGTTTTGGGGGTGAGACTCTTTATAAGTTTCTTTCTAGAAGTGAGACTTCTTTATTCCTCCTTTAGTGTGAGTAGCTAGGGCTTGATCTTCATATCTTGCTAGTAAAGCCTCTCGGTTAGCTACTCTTGTTTCTTCTTGAATGCATTCTTACCATAGACCGTCAAATTTTAGTTTCTTCGTTTTGGCACAAATCGTTTGGATGAATGCATCCCAAGGTCTTGTGAGACCATTAAGGGCCGTCATTATGAGATCGTCTTCATCTATGGTATCTACAATTTTTTCTAACTGTTCTTTGAATTCTGAGATTTTGGAGAAGTATTCTTGCATTTATTCTCCTCTCTGCATCCTTGTATTCTTGAGCTGAGTTCTTAGATTCATCTTCCGGTTTATGTTCTTTCCTTCATATAGTATGTTTAGGGCATAAAACATTTCTTTCAGAGTCTTCTTTGATGACACATAAGGGATCAAGTGATCTTTGATTGAATCTGCAATGATTCTTTTGGCCCTTATCGTGTCCTTTTGATGTTTTTCTTTGTCTGCAACATCGTTGGGTTCCGACACTTCTTCTTTGACGAATATTGCTAGGTCATTCTCTTCAAGAATGATTCCTATCCTATACTTCTAGGCACAGAAGTTTTCGACACCTTCCAGCTTGTCAACAAGCTTAGTTCTTGCAGACATCTTTTACCTGGAGCTAGGAAAATGACCAAAAATGAAAATGCTCAAAATCAAATTCTGAAATTACCAGGAAGTGTGCTTGGCTGAGGCGAGTATCCTGGTGTGTTTGGATCTGAGAAAATCCTACTTTTACCCCTCCAAACTTGATCTGCGTATTTCTGGACTGGTGCTTCTAGTTTTTTGGTACTTCTGGTACTTTGGTACTTCTGGTACTTCTGGTACTTTGTGAAAACTAGGGTTTCACTTTCTGGGAGATCTAGCCACTGAAAAGTTGCATTGAGGATGCCAAAGTGATCCTTGAGGAAGGACACACTTTTCTAGATGGTTTTAGGGCTGAAATACTTCATCAACAAAAGCCCTAATTTGCATGTACGACAATAGTGACATTTTTTACTTTCTCTTGTGAAAGATGCTCTCTTCATCTTAGCTCTGATATCATGTTAAGGTTTAAGCTATTATTAGAGTTCTTTTCATTTCACTAGATAACAATAGCATAAGATAGGATCACTGAGAAATACACAATCAAAAGAGACACATCATTTATCCTGGGAAACCCTCATGAGGGAGAAAACCCAACAAAACTTCCTTATTATAGATAGCCAATACAATTCCAAGAGCTAACTCAAACAAATACATAAAGTCCTCTCCCAAGAATGTGCCTCTTTCTCTCTCTCTCTCTCTCTCTCTTCTCCAACTACAACTCCAAAACTTGCTTCTCAATGAACAAGTGAGTGTATGTCTAAGTGAGGCTCTAGCCTCCTTATTTATACAACTCTGGGACGTGTGGACGGAGGTGTCTCTTCACTGACAGGGCCAACTTCTTCTTCTGGGTGGTTATAACCACCTTTAATATATTCTGGGGCCGACTTCTTATTCTGCCTATTACAATTATGTTTTGACCAATCCGCAAAAGGGGATTTGGTCTTTTACAATAGATGACATGATCAATCCACAAAAGGGGATTGATCTAATGAATAATACAACAATAATAATTAGAATACACTTTGTAGTTACATTATTTCAACATATGGTCTTCCCTGTCTTTCTACTTATGTGTATATATATGTGTGTGTGTGTGTGTGGTGTGGTTAAAGTTTTTTATATGTTTATGTGTTTATGTAAAAGAAAATAGGAACTCTTGTATCTTGATATAACTTGACATCCCTGGTTTCAAGAACAATGGTTCTTATGATTGTAAGTCACCTTGTATAATTGATTTTTGAAGACATTCCATACCTAGACTGCCTTTCTACAAACTAACGGATAGCCAAAAGAGAAATATCTGATAGATGGAGGTATGTCCATAGGATGATTCATTACTTGACAACTTTTCTCATGGAAGCCCCGGTGAGCCGAGTTTGTCAAAATTGTCAATCGTACAAGTGCATGAATGATGATATGAAACATTTATACTTTAAATGAGTTGAAATGAAATCTCGAAGAAGAGGAAGAGAAAGAGAGGAATTCAAAGGCGTCATAGTGGGTGTATGCGTTGATGAGGATCATGCCAGACAAAGTGTTGTAATCTTTTCTATTATGAAATTTGTGAAGTTTTGTAGTGTAGGCATTAACTGGGGGTGTTAGAGATAATGCCTAATTAATGCTGCATACTAGAGTTTAGGTATTGGATTGGGTTTGTTGGAGGATGTTGAGAGATTCTCTCAACCTCTCTCTCCAAGAGTGGAATTAGTTGGATCCGAGTCCAACTTTATATATGTGTATTGTATTGTGTTAAATTAAAAACAATATAGAAGAATATCTTTCTTTGCGCAATGCCTATTGTCCTAATTTCTTATTGGGGCTTCACCTTGTTGACCAATATCTTATTACGTTCATTCATAAAGGGGGTTTTTAAATTGTGAAAAATAGAGTCAATATATTGTAGGTATTGGGGGGAGATGTGGGGTATCAGGGGGTTTATAGGTATTGGGGGTATAAAAAGGGGTTTCTTTTATTGGAAATATATGTATTGGGAGGGGATTCAAAAAAATTATTTTTGGATATTTTTATCAATATCTAATGAAATTAGGGGTATTCTTTAATATCCCACAAATGTAGGTGCTATGTCATAGGTTCACTAAGTGAAGGCCTCGAGACTCCAACTAGCCATGTTACTGGTTTCTGGTTTGAAAGGATTTGATCTCGAAGGAATGTTGGATGAGACGATGGTGAGGAAATGGCCACACTAATAGGTCCTTCCTTTGCTTTTATATATGTATATATTGCTTTTGTTCGGGAGGGAGTGAAAATCCATTGTCATGTTGTTGTTGTGTAACCATTTGTATATCCCTCATTAGTTGATAGTAGTGGTATCTCCCTCCTTCCATCCACCCCTTGACAATATTTGATAGTAGTTGACAGAGCACAAAGTGTGGGTTTTTTTTCGCATAAGGGTTCCCCAAGATATCATGGTGTTAATGGTTTGTTCTTTTGATGTTTTTGCAGATATTTTGTTTTTAATTTCTGCACATTCTTCTCTAATGGATTAGTGTAGGAAGTGTATTTTGCACATCTACTTCCTTTCATGCCTGTCACATAGACAATGGTTGAAACTCACACCCACAAAAAAACCCCTCATTTTGAGAATACCGCAATCAGTTAGGTACATAACACATGGAATAATATGTAATTTCATGGAAGATGGCAGTTGAGGGTGGTATTTCAGTGAAATTATGGTTTATAATGTGGACAAGTAACAACTAATGTGGTTGTTAATGTCAACATGGAACAACTAATGTTAAAGCATTCCTAGTAAGGTGTCCACTGCCAACTAATACATGTCCAGGAAGGTGTTACCCACTGTTACTTGGACTATGAAAACATTTTTTACATGGATTTTAATGAGTGCAATGTTACTAAGGACATGACCATTTACAGACTTATAACCAAACCAAAAATATTTTGAAAGTGGTATGACGAACTTTATGCATTAAAAATGTCATGCCACATTTTTCAGAGATGAATTGATTGTGCAATCTCCAACGATCCAACGACACAACCTTAGGATAAGTGTAATCTCTTAAATGTGGTTAAGATGATGAACATTATCCACCCGACTATAGAGTATTTAAGACTCTGCAGTCGGGATGGCCATGCATATGCCCCATCCCGCCACCACCCTACACCTTCCATCAACGATCTGCATGTTCTTGTGCCTGTACGATATACAATATGCCATGCTTGTTTGAATTTTGAATTTGTAAACCCGCTCAGCCTATGTTTTGTTTTATTGGAATTTCTGAAGCAAAAGGCTAGGCATTGCAAAGACAACTTTACCGCCTTCATTCTATTGCGCACCTTCACACTCGAGTCTAGTAGTTAGAATAACATAGTGGATGGAATTTGAATCGAGGATGTGGACATAGAAGGTGGACTTTGTGTTCCAACTGATACAATGGCCATGGGGAATATGTGGTCGATTACTCACGATCCTCAGATTTGGGAATCATCGAATGATTTTTGTTCGGTGTGGTGACACAAGTGAGAAGGGCGCCCTGATACATGATGCTCGAGTGGATTTTAGTGTCCAAAATCACCTCCAAGAGTGATGTGTTCAGCTACAAGATGGTGCTTCTGGAAATAGTGTGGAGCAGTAAGAACGTGGATAACTCTCAGGATTCCAATCACTAGTTTTTTTCCTTCCATTGCTTACAGTAAGGTGATGCAAGAAAAAGTGGATGAATGAATTGACAATAGATGAAAATTGAATAGAACATAGGATATGGTGGAGGCATGTCAACTGATAAAGATGACGTTGTGATGCATTCATAGTAATTCGACGCTAAGGTCTTCAATAGAAACAATTTTGAGAATACTAGAGGAAACTTTGACAAATCACTCTTTAAGTTATGCAATCCTTCTCAACTTCACATATAAACAAAAAAAAAATGGGTAATGAAAGGCTAGACTTAGAAGCACTTTAGAATTTTTTCTTAGCTTTCCATACCTTTTCAGTGTTCACACAATTACTTTAAATATGGATTTTTACTAAACACATTTTTTTAAATCTTTTCAACTTGTTAAAATATTTAATAATCATCTTAAACAAAAAAAACAATTTCTATTTGAATTAAGCATAAACAACTTCTACCCTCTACCTAAAGCAACTTCCATATATAAAAAGTGATAAATAAAAAATGGTAAAAAATAAATAAAAACAATTTCTATTTTAATTAAGCATAAACAACTTCTACCCAAAAACAACTTCCATATATAATTAAAAATGATAAATAAAAATAGTAAAAAATAAATAAAAAGATTAATCTGTTTCATTTGAGTTATATATAATTTCATAATATATAATAATCTTCTAATCAAGATAGTGCATAATATATAATAATCTTTTAATCAAGATAAACTGTTAGGATATTTAGACACTTAGGAGTTAGTTAAGATCTACTTGGTCTAATATGTCGTTAGGTAAAAGTGTGTTTCTTTAGTATGCATTAGTATGCATTTGTAGTTAGGAAATCCGACGGTCACGATATGTTCCCGAC
>ML814455.1:15670-28462 GCA_009831015.1 Picea engelmannii | reverse complement strand
GTGGCTTAACACCCGATTGGTCCATGATCTCTATTTAAAGAGCATGGAGGGTCATTTGCCGATGATCGATTGTGAGAAACCCTCTTGTAAAATCTCTCTGTAATCTTTTTCTTTGCATTAATAAACTGCTCCAAGAAGCCGCGTTGGCTGGGGCCGTGGATGTTTCCCCGTAGGGGTTTTACCACGTGAAAACATCGGTGTGTTGATCTTTGATCTGGTTATGTGAGTGGTTACTGAAGGTGTTCGTCCTCTGTTGGAATACCTGTGTTTTCGAACATAAACCATCTTTTAAAGTTGAGATATTACATTAATAATCTTCTAATCAAGATAGGCCAGCTTTTTAAATTGATATATTACATTTAAAATTTACCCTATTTGTAAACTATCCATTGTGCTCGTTCTACTAACGCTGCCTTCATATAAGAGAGTGCAGTGTCTATGTCATTCAAACTTCCTAGCTAGGGCCCACAACAACCTTTGAGACACTTTTTTATTAATTCCACGTCAAAATAGTGATTGGATAGCACATCACTATTTCTTAAATATAATGATGAGTATGTTCAAATAATTTATTAAAGATGCCAGTATTATTTATATATTTTTGAAAGTTTAAATTTCTGAATCTTTTGAAATCAAAGGGATAAATAATCATTCATCATTTTCAAACTTACATTGCATGTACTAAACTACTATGCAACCATGGTTAAAAATAAAACTAAAATTCCAAATACATCCTTTCCAAAAACCGCTTATAAAATCATCCAAAATAGAATGAGATTTCGAATACTATTCCAACAATCCTTTTGAGAATCATAATCGCTCAAAGTTGAGCATTAAAAACGATTCTTTCCCCTGAATTCAATAGCAAAGACAACTTTGAAAAGCATTGCACGTGAATCGTAATGTCTAATTTTGGGGAAATTATTAATTATATTAATATGAGTTTTCTATTTTTTTTTTTTATTATTAGAATAGGGTAAAATAGATTTTGGTCTCTTGTTATTTAAATTACATTTTTGAATATATAAATGGATTCAGTATCCTGAAAAACTTTTAGGACATTTAAATTATACATATTCAATCACTAAAATCTGAAGTTCTAATAACTTTTGATTGGATTTCAGGAAAAATTGATTGGAAAATATGCCCAGAAAAAACTTCAAAAAGTTGAACGTTTACACTGTAGGATATATAGATGGTGTAGACGAAAGATTCTACGTTTTGGCTCTTTTTCGATGATATTTTCCAGTCATATTTGCCCGAAATTTGACTAGTAATTATTGGATTTGAAGATATAACTGATTATTTTTGTATGGATGCCCAAATTTTTTTTCAACCGACTGAATCCATATTTACATTCAAAAATGCAATTTAAACAACAAAATTCCACTTAAAAAAACCCAAAACATTTGCTTACACACTGTGTAAGCTTTAAAAAGTTCGCTTTGTAATCAGTGATGGTCATCACTCCCACGTGTTGACTAATACAGCGCCCATTTAGACAACATTACCAGATCAATGCTAGTTAGGTTTCTTTTTCTGTATTCCATTTGCAGAAGGCAAGAAGAGGATGGGATGGCAGGGAATCAGACGGTGCAACCTACACCATTCGTCATTTAACGTCATGGATATGTCCCCTTGACCAATTATTAAGAGAATATGGGCATTGCGTATGGGTATGGGCGTGAAGTAGTTGATTTGATTCAGGGATCCAATAAGTAGAGGTCGACACCAGTTCTGATCCATTCATATTCAGTTGTCATGGAATCCTCTAATTCACCCAATTGGATAACTCCTCGTATGTCCGCTCATTCAATTTACAAAAAATTAACTTCAATTGTTAGAAACGCGTATTAGGGTATGTATTTGATTGGGTAGCGGGCAGTGGAAGTTATTGCATGGAATGAAGCCGAGAGAAGCATTTTGTGTGGGGCTTAATAGTTTTGGATGAATGCCTGAAAATAGATATGGTTCTCGTAGTTGTGGATTAATACGAAAGTCAACAAACAACAAATCCTCTTTATTTACGCAACTGCATATGGATATAACTAATGATAATGTAACTTCTATTTGCTGTGATGCAGTTCTGGAATCCGAACAGAGTACACTGTTCAGTTGCAGATATCGATCGCCTAAGAAAGAAGAAGAGGGACCGCATTATTCTACTGAACAAATGGATCATGAGGAAGCTGAGAATGGTGAAGAAGTTAATTCCCCAATTGAGCAAGTTGCCCTCACGGTGCCCACAACCGATGATCCTTCTCTTCCAGTGTTTACATTCAGGGTGTGGGTGCTCGGATTGCTTTCATGCATTACACTTTCGTTTCTCAATCAGTTTTTCTCATACAGAAGAGAACCTCTTACTATCACTGCGGTCTCAGCACAAATCGCTGTTCTACCAATAGGGCGTTTTATGGCAGCAGCACTACCTAAGAGAACGTACTGGCTACCCTGGACCAGATTTCAATTTTGCCTGAATCCGGGGCCCTTCAATTTGAAAGAGCACGTACTCATTACTATCTTTGCGGGTGCTGGAGCCACAACGGTGACGGCAATTCACATTGTAAACATTGTCAAGATTTATTATAGAAGAAATCTTGATCTCCCAGTGGGGCTTTTGATAGTCATCACATCTCAGGTGATAATGCTTGATTGACCTTCTTCAATCCACATTCAAATCCCAATTAGGGTCATGAAATGTTTATTTTGCGTTTAATGGGCAGCACAAATTGAATTGAAGAGGGAACACATTGAAATTGGCAATTCAATGAATTTGATACCTCTCTGCACATTGATCAGCTATGTTTTTACCATAATAACATTGCGTTGCAGATATTGGGATTTGGATGGGCTGGCATATTCCGCAGGTATTTGGTAGAGCCAGCTGTTATGTGGTGGCCTGCAAATCTTGTACAAGTCTCCTTATTCAGGCATGTCATTCTAATGTTCATAGATTACAGTATGTTTCTGCAATTGTTAGCCTACGTTTGTGACACGGAGATTTTGTTGCAGAGCGCTTCACGAGAAGGACAAGAGACCCAAAGGAGGAGTAACGCGGAATCAATTTTTTATAAGTGCCATGATCTGCAGCTTTGCATATTACATTCTACCTGGTTATCTTTTCCCCATGCTCACATCAATTTCCTGGTTGTGCTGGATCTTCCCCCAGTCTGTAATTGCCCAACAGATCGGTTCAGGCCTTCGGGGACTGGGAGTGGGTGTTGTGGGATTAGACTGGTCGACCATCTCTGCTTATCTAGGAAGCCCTCTGGCCACGCCCTGGTTCGCTGTAGCCAATGTGGGAATAGGCTTTATGCTGATTATGTATGTAGTTAACCCTCTGGCATATTGGTTTAACGTTTATGATGCGAAAACCTTCCCTATTTTTTCCAAGGACCTCTTCACCTCTACGGGAGAAATCTACAACATTTCTAAGATAGTGGATTCCAATTTTCTCTTAAATTTACAGGCCTATAAGGAGTATGGCCAGTTGCATTTGAGTACTTTTATGGTTTTCTCCTATGGCATAGCTTTCGCAGCATTGGCTGCCACTGTCACGCATGCTATCCTCTTCCATGGAAAGTAAGAACTAATTGTCTCTTTCAACTGTTTACTCATACTTCTCTTAAGGATTTTTTCATGAAATGATAAAGTTATATTTGTGATGGCAGAGACCTTTGGAGTACTGTTAGATTGCAAGCCTTCAAAGACCAGAAAGTAGATGTGCACACTCGGCTCATGAGAAAATATAGAGCAGTACCGCATTGGTGGTTCATCATCGTTCTCATTTTCACAGTCATGGTTACAATTGCTGTTTGCGAAGGCTTCAAAGAGCAGGTTCAGTTACGCTGGTGGGGAGTCCTCCTTTCCTGTTCTCTTGCCTTTTTCTTCACTCTTCCTATCGGCATTATCAAGGCCACCACGAATCAGGTATGCTATATATATGTTTTTTTCACATTATTATAACTTTTTTGATTCGCACAGGCCTGATTTACTATTTTGCAAATAATGCAGAGGCCTGGTCTAAACATTATTTCCGAATATATTTTCGGGTATATTTCACCGGGCAGACCAGTGGCTAACGTCTGCTTCAAGATTTACAGCGACGTTACAATGAGCCAAGCTCTCACTTTTCTTCAAGATTTCAAACTTGGCCATTACATGAAGATTCCTCCACGGATCATGTTTATGGCTCAAGTAAAAACCCTTTCTGTTGTTGATTCAGTCCACTACTTTAATACTTAGAAGTGACGAAAGTTTCTGTGAAATTATATTGATTTTAACCTAATGAGACGTTGTACAGATGGCAGGGACAATCGTGGCTGCAGTGGTATACTTGTTAACCGCATGGTGGTTGATTGAGAGCATCCCTGATATCTGCAACACAAATCTTCTTCCGAGTGGCAGTCCATGGGTTTGTCCAATGGATCAAGTCATCTATGACGCATCCGTTGTATGGGGATTGATTGGCCCCAGGAGGATTTTCGGAAACCTTGGCCCCTATTGGGCTGTTAACTGGGCTTTTCTATTAGGAGCTCTGGCCCCTGTCTTGGCATGGCTTCTGCATAAGCTATGGCCGGCCAAGACTTGGATAAAATATATCAATATGCCAGTCTTGATTGGAGCCACGGGACTACTGCCTCCTGCGACTGCTGTGAACTTCACAAGCTGGTTGATTGTCGGATTCCTTTTCAGCTTCGTGATTTACAGATACCGAAGAGAATGGTGGCAACGTCATAACTACGTGCTCTCTGCAGGATTGGACGCAGGTCTGGCATTCATGGGCGTTCTTCTTTACGTTTGTTTGGGGTTAGAGAACATTCCGTTAAATTGGTGGGGAGAGAAGTTAGATGGTTGTCCATTAGCCTCCTGTCCCCAAGCCAAGGATGTTTCAGTTAAAGGCTGTCCAAGTTTTACTTAAACTATGAATCTATCTTTATTGTATTCAGTGTCCTCCATCCATATGCATCCGTTCGAATCGAGATTTCACAAGGTGGAAACGAGACATCTTGCCGATCTCTATATCACAGGAAGTCAAAGATTCGGTTGTCTACACTAGTTCTATTATGAAAATGATATAATTTTCGGCAATTATTGCACTCGCTACTGTTTTAGACCTATATAATAATCGGCCATTATTGGACTCCCTACTGTTTCAGACCATAATAATATATTCCCTGGCAATGGGATGCGTTCCTCGTGGACAGGCCTGGAATTTGGTTGTGAACCTTGTTTGCAAATTGAAAATTTGATGACAGTGACAGCTTAAGTGTTTTTGGACTTTCTCGTTTTATCACTTTTATTTTTCATCTTTTCAATTTATATTAAAATTTGTATTAATAATTTTTTTTATATTTTCATTTTTTAATTTATATTAAAATTTGTATTAATACATTTTTTATATAAAAATATAAAAATAAGAATGAATAATAAGATTAATGAGAATTTAAAGAGTTAGTTTTTTAAGATTAATATCTAAAAATTAAACAAAAGGATTTTTGGATTGTGAAAGGTGTTTAAGAAAAATCATAATTCATTATATTTATTAATTAATAAATTGAAAATTTTGGTTATTAATAATATTGGCACAATTTATGTGTATTTGTAAGTTATTATTATCTTTTCAAAGGAGGGGAAAAAGAACATTAAAGTGAGTTAAGGTGGTGATGTTGCTAAAAATTTAAAATTTTTATTGTTGGATGGAAAATGAATATTTTAAATAGTCTTGTAACAAGGTTAAATATGAATGGATGTATGGTGGGAGGATGTTATGTAAGAGTTGTGAAATATCACTTCACCATTAAATTAATCTTTAGTGTTTTTAATCTTTCAAGGACTATTAGCATAGAGGAAATGGAGGGTTATTGTTGTGTATCAAGATATTTTAGTTGGTCATCAATACAATTCAATTAAAGGCTAGAAACCGTTGGTTTAGATGAGATTCATAATGCAATGTGTTTAGATGAGATTCATAATGCAATGTGAATAATAGAGTCTCTGTCTTAACAATTTGCAATATAGAGGACTCATTAACTTCCAATGGAAAGCTCTCAAGAATGAAGTTCCATCCATAATGCTTTCACAATTCACTTATAAAAGGATGAGAAAAATCCTTCCACTTAAGATGGCCATTGAAGTACCAAACCTAGTGAGTACTCTTTATAGGATTTCTCATTGTAATTAATATATACACACAATTTGTGTTAGAGTCAAAGTTGTTAGGTCAACAATGGTTGTTTCACTCACATGGTTTTGGTAGCTCCCGATTTTAGAGTTAGTGGATTACATATAATGTAAAAAGTTAGTGATAATCCATTGTAATGTGTCAAGAGTTGAGCATTGAACCATGGAAATATTAAATTAATTGTTTCTATGTTCTTGTTATTTTTTATTTCTCTAGCATTGTTTTTTATTAGAGCCATGGTTAACCATGATTAAAAGAAAGAATATTTGGTTAGAATATTCAAAATGTGAACAATTAAATGATTTTATGCCTATTTTAATTAGGCACTAAGAATAAACATAACTTGAGAAGAAATGCAATGGAAAACTTTAAGTTTTGGGGCTTGGAGTGTGTAGTTTACATGTTCCCTGATTCCCAAAACATGCATCTCTATTTTGGGAATCCTAAGGAACATGTAGATATGAAATTATTATTATTTGAGGATTGTGTTGGAATTGTGATATAGATTTATGACTTAATACTATGATAAATTGAGAAACTCTTTGGAAAAGAGCTATAACCACACTATATAAGAAATTAGATTTAATTTATAAGATTAGAAAAATTTATATTACTGGAATGAATATTTGTTTTTACAAATGTGACACAACTTGTTACCCTTAAATTAACAATTAGAAAACTATTACCAATACCAAACACCACATAGTAACTTCTCTCCCAAGCTAAATTAAATCCTTTCATCTTATCTCTCTTGTTTATTTATTTGTGATCCATGTAAAATTTGACAAAAAGTTCTCAACAATTCCATTTGGATTATAGACAAGAAAATCATAATGTTGAAACATGGAATCCTCATACATCTAAGTTTCTAATTCAAACGACACAATAATTAAAAGGAAAAAAAAATCTATGCATTCTATGACCAAATGGATAGGAAGTAGTGGTTGCAAACAATATATACAAGGAACATAGTGGATTTACATGTATTTTATTATGCAAATTCGGTGGGAGATATTGATAGTTGTTGATTCACAAGTCGCTATGTGGTGGGAGATATTGGTAGTTGTTGATTCACAAGTCGCTATATGTATATTTTCTTTGGAGGATCAACACTAAGATGGATAAGATGGATGAACAAGTGATTCTGAATGGTGATCTTATCCAACATTGTACCTATAATTATTTGAAAATGGATTCAATGTTCCACCTCGATCCAAACAAGTGGAGTCAAAATTATTAGATAGACAATTGATGGTTTGCAATAGAGTATTGCAGAAAGGAAGGAAATTAGAAAGATAGTTGGAGAAACTGCTTGATAGCTTCCTTCATAGCTTCAACTTCTTGATTTATCTTGGCAACAACCTCTTCTTCTTCTTTTCGGGCAGCCTCCGAAAATCTTACATACCACTCTTTCCTACTTCAAAGAAGGAAGGGCAACTTTCTTAGATCCACCAGGAAAGGTATATCGCTTGCTCGAACAAAGAGAGAGCAAGGAACAAAGTGGCTTGTCCGCATCGAACAAGGAACATAGTCGCTTGTCCGCCTTGAACAAGGAACATAGTTGCTTATCCACATAGAGGAGAATGTTGTTGATGCATTGACAAATCCTCTCATTGTACAAAAGTTCAATTATTGTAAGAGCTCAATGGGAATTCTAAAACATGTATGTGGGCGTGATCTCGAAGTCGAATATGTGTCCCATTCAAACACACAACGTTGTGATATGAGTTAAACGTGTTATAGTTGCACCACATATCCACATATTTGACATATTTTGTATTGCGTTAAATCTTGTTCTTTTGTTTCTTTGAAAAATTTATAGGATATATGTGTATTGTTTCAAAACTTATGTTTAAAATAATATTTCATGGTCTTATAGCGTAGACTAAGAAAAAAACAATGGGTGGAACAAAACCCTTGCTCCAATGGAGAAAACTGAAACAAATTTTCAACTATTCGAGTCTACACAATCTTGCAAACATAACTTGAAAAAGAAGGAATGAAATGGAACCGACTTCTCTCAGGTGAGGAAACACCTAGAGGCCATCAAAGAAAAGCCATGCACTGCATTTTATTAAATCAATGAGGAGTACAATATATATGATGATATTCAGTTTAGACGGTTGGAACCAAACTCTAACTAAATCACAACTAATCTCCATTATTTCTAAGTCTTCCCTTTAATGGAGAAAGGATTAACAGATCCACACCTAACATCTCTCTAAAAAATTCAAATTTTATCTTCCCAAGAGGCTTAGTGAAAATATCAACAACATTTTCACTAGTATTACAGTACATTAAAGCAATGTCATTAGACTACATCTTTTCTCAAACAAAATGAAGCTGAGTATCAACATGCTTTGTCCTTGAATGGTAAACTGGATTATTTTCCAACTTGATTGAGCTATGGTTATCACATTTATTATCGTAGCTTTCCTTTGTTCTTCTCCAACATCTTGAAGTAGTCTTCTCAACCAAACAACTTCACAAGCTGTTGCACATAATGTTTTATATTTTTCATCAGTGGATGATAAAGATACAATAGGCTACTTCTTACTGCTCCATTAAACAATCCTGGACCCAATGCCAAAGGCATAACTTGTAGTAGATCTACGATCATCCAGATTGTCAGCCCAATTTGAATCTGAGTAACCTGTCAGCTCAACATCGAATGAATAAGTATATTTAATACCATAATCAATTGTGTCTTTGAGATACCTGAGTACCCATTTCGCTGCATTCCAATGGTTTTCTAGAGGTTTTGCCATAAATTGACTTAACACATTAACATAATATGCTATGTTAGGTCTAGTTGTAGTGAGATAGTTCAAGCTTCCCACCATCTGTCTATACATTGTACCATTTACCTCCTTCGAACCATCATCACAACAAAGTTTCATGTTCTGTTGCATTGGAACATAATAAACTTTACATTGATTCATTTTAAATTTCTTAAGTACTTCTCTGATATATTTACCTTGAGACAAAAATGTTTGACCAACATTTCTCCAAACTTCAAGACCTAGGCAGTAATGTAACTCACCAAGATCTTTCACTTCAAATACTGGTGACATCTTCTTCTTAATTCGACTAATCAATTTTTCTGAATTTCATGTAATAATTAAATCATAAACATATAAGGAAATCAATACAACATGCCCCTTTTCATCAAACTCAATATACATATTTGGATCACTTTTCCTCCTCATAAAACCCCGTTAAACAAAGAAGGAATCTGTCTTCTCATACCATGACCTAGGTGCCTGTTTCAGTCCATACAATGCTTTCTTTAATTTACACACTAAATGTTCCTGACCACTTTTCATGAACCCCTATGTTTGAGTAAGGTAAACCTCCTCCTTTAAATCACCATTTAGAAAAGCAAAATTTACATCTAATTGGTGAATCTTCCAATGATACTTTGTAGCTAATGCAATTAGCAATCTTATAATATTTAATTTAGATACCGGTGCAAATGTTTCTGCATAATCAATGCCTTCCTTTTGTGAATACTCTTTTGCCACCAATCTGGATTTATATTTATCTATCCTACCATCTTCTTTGAATTTAGGGTTGTATATCCATTTACATCCCATGGGCTTTTTATCTTTAGGAAATTCAGTCAATTCCCAAGTTTTGTTTTTCATTATAGAGTCATATTCTTCCTCCATTTCTTTTCTCCACTCTTCATGTTCATTAGCTTCATTAAAAATCATGGGTTCTATGACATTTGAAATACTACTCATCAAGGCATAATCTTTATATTTTTCAGGTGGACGAACCAGTTGTGAAAATCTTCTCAATTGGTTGCTGACTTCTTCTCTATTTTGTGAAAATTCTTCTTCACTGTTGGATGTATCCATGTCACTGGGTCTATTTTCCTGCTGGTGATTCACTTCTTCGACCTCTTCATCTTCAATAAGTACACGACATCCTTCATGATTGTTGTCTTCATAATTTACTTATGCCTGCTCATGGAAAATTACATCTCTACTTGCAAACACTTTGTGAGTAGATGGATCAAACAGTTTATATGCTTTAAATTATGAAAAGTATCCTAAAAAAATACATTTGATAGCTTTAGCAACAAGATTCTTCTTGTTCTCGTTTGGAATATGTGCAAAATATTTACACCCAAATATCCTCAAATTATTAACTACTAGTTTAGAATCATACAAGGCTTCGTAAGGAGTTTTATGATCAAGACACCTTGTTGGACTTATATTCTTTAAATAAACAACAATGCTAATGGCCTTAGCCCAAAAATCATTTGAGAGATGCTAACCTTTCATCATACTTCATGCACACTCCACTAGAGTTCTGTTTTTCCTTTCTGCAACTTCGTTTTGTTGTGGAGTGTGGGGTGCTGTAAATTGTTGTACTATTCCATGATCTTTGCAATACTTGATGAAGTTCCATAATCTGTACTCTCCCCCTTGATTTAAGCGGAGGATTTTGATGGGTTTTCATGTTTGGTTCTCCACCATGTTTTAAAATTCCTTGAAGTATTAAAAAACATCACTCCTTTTCCTAAGGAAATAAACCCATGTGTATCTTGTGCAGTCATCAATAAATAGAAAAATAATAATAAGAACCACCTAAGGACCTTGTTTGCATTGGTCCACAAACATCAATATGTATAAGTTCTAATACATCTTTCTCCTATCAGAATTAGAGGGGAATTCATCTCTGTGCATCTTTCATAATGCACAACCTTCACAAGCAACATACTCATTCTTCAACATAGGGAGTCCTTCAACCATACTTTGTTTTTGTAATAACAACAAATCATGATAATTAATGTGACCATACCTTTGGTGCCGAATATTTTATGTAGGCATAGTTGCAGAAGTCAATGCTTAATGATTCTTGTTGGTGACATCAAGTTTGTACAAACCTCCAACTTTGAATTTTGAGGAAACAATTCTGTAATGATCCTGCAAGTCTTTCACTATACAACGTGTCTTGAAGAATTCGACCTTCAAATTCTGATCTGTAGTTGTGGACACATAAATCAAGTTTTTATTTATCCTAGGGACATACACAACATTGTGAATGTGTCTAACAATAACATTCGGAAGTTTTACTGGAATATCTCCATATCCCTTGACCTGATAAGAATGATCATCTCCAAGATAAATATGGCCACCATTATATGTTTCTTTAAAGTTTATATACCAATTCTTGTTACATGTCATATGAATTGAAGCTCCAGAATCCACAAACCATGCATCAACATCATTAGTTTCAACAAACAATGAAACATTATACACAAACAATCTAAGATCTTTTGAATCAAAATTTGGGTTTTCTTCTCCAAAGTGTCCTAAATGTTTTCTATTTTCATGCCTAGCCGCTTCATTTTTCTTCTTATAACATTATTTGGCAAGATTCCCAGTTGTACCACAATAGAAACACAGTTTCATTTCTATTAGATGACATACCTTGATTTGTCTTTGGAAATGAATTTCTCTGAAATGAACTTCCTCCTCTGTCTCCTTCTCCTTCTCCTGGTTTCCCTTTAGGGAATATCTTCTTTGTCCATAGTGCTAAGTCTGAATTCTGAGGCTTCAAATTCCCGTGCCTCTCTTCTTCTTGAAGCAATATACCTATCAATTCCTCAAAGGTAGGATCTTTCTCTCTCACTGCAAGACCTATATTATAAACATTTGATAGTACTCTAGCATTCCTTTTAGGGAAATTGTGACAAGATCAATGTTTGACACTTTTTTTCCTATATCTCCCAATTTATCTCTCATGTCTTTAATTCACCCAAGAAAAGTACTAACAGACTCATTTATATCCATTTTAATACTTAGCAATTTACTCTTCAGAAAAAGAATACGATTTGTATAATTATTCTTATACAAATCTTTAAGTGCTTTCTAGGTTTCTTTAGAAGTCTTAACATCTCTAATGTGAGGAATTATATTATCTTTCACATACATTCGTAATAATACCTTGGCTTTGTTCTCCTACTTATCCCAATCTTGGATTGCTGCCGCTGTAGTACCTGCAGTCACATCGGCTCGTGCTTAATCTCCTTTCGTGATCGTCCAAACACCATAACCTTCCATCAAGGTCTGCATTTTGAATTTCCAATTGACGAAATTCAAGCTATCCAATTTATTGGCTTCATTGAGATAAGTTTCAGCAAGTGAATTCGCCACCTATGTAAACTCTTTTATGCAACAAAAAATCCTTCTCCAAAGTAGCGATCATGTGCAAATAATGGCAACAAAAGTAGTGCCAAGGTTCTCTTTTCACCTCCAACTTTGGATGCGCAAACACTCAATGAGGCCACCGGATTCAATGATCGTCGATCACTGGAAGTGGGAGAAGGGATCGAAGATGTTAGTCCGGTGCTGCTGGAATATGAGGGCTTGGGTATCCTTTGTTGTCTGCTCTAATACCCATGCTCCTTATCGTTGTAAACTCGGGTTAGGTCGCGCGGGCATATAGAAGTGGCCAGGGGTGATTTTAAGAACCCCCCCTAAATTTATATGTATAATAAATGGGCGAATCCCCATGATACATAGGAAAAATTGAGGGCTATTTTATCAATAATATAAAATGTATATATAATTTTTTGGCGAATATTTTAGTCA
>ML814454.1:74303-84482 GCA_009831015.1 Picea engelmannii | reverse complement strand
AATTTTCACTTGGACAATTTTCATGGAAGAAATGATAGCACACTATGAGGATACAAGGAGCAATACCTTATTTAGCCAATTGATAAATCTCAAGCAAAAGGGTTCAGTTATAGAGCACATTGAGAACTTCCAAAGTTGAATATAAAGGTAACAAATATTCCAAATGATCACTTGATTGATGTATTCATAGGAACTTTAAGAGATAGCATTCAACATGAGGTTCTCCTTTGGGAACCCAAATAATTGGAGAATGCATTTAGGGTGGCAAGAAATGTCGAAAGTAAAAATATGGCTATGGAAACTAGAAGGACCACTCCTAACATCTATCGAGAGAATAATGCTCCTTCTTCTAAAACACCTCAACCTACAAGGTTGACACCTTGTTATCTCCTCAAATAAATTGATTGAGATTTTGCTTTTTAGGTGATAGAGAAAACTCCAAAAAATTGTTTCTAAATTTTTATAGGCTTGTTAGAGAGCCTATTTTCTGTAAATAAACTTGGAAAAAACATTTGATTTGGTTTTGTCAAGAAAAAGAGAGAATATCAGGTTTCGGTGGTTTAGGCGGGCCTGAAAAGCACTCATTAACCACCAAAAGCCTTCGTTCTCGGTAGTTATGAGGGAAAAACAAAAGCCCAGTTAACCACCGAAAAGGTTTCTACGTGGAAAAAGAAAAGCCTGTGCTTTCGCACGTTTCGACTGTTAATTGGTGCAATCATCAAATGATAACCATTGAAAATTGATGGAATTGGTAAGGTAAGATGTTATTATTACACTTGATCGGGGTTTTGATCCTCTGTAGTCCTTTCAAACCACCACTTGTCATTTCACATGAAAGCTCGGCATAACACAGAAATTTATGAGTTGATTTTCGGCTAACTATATTGTTGATGCACATGGCTTTTCATAACTTCAAGTCCTGAGAATATTTTCTCATAATGACTCCACTTAACCATGTTTTCAAATCCATTGATTTAACAATCAATTCTGAAGTTTGTGCAATCCCGTGATTTCATTTTCAAACCCAGTCTGCAGTCAATTACCATTTCACCATATGAAGCTCGAGTTCTGTTGCTGGTCACCAATCCATATGTGATCCAAATTAGAGAAGGCACGAGTCTTCAGGTACCATTAGATTCTTTCAAGCCTAAGTTCAATTATATCTGTTGCATTAAGTTGAGTTCTCATCTATAATCAAGCCGACATTTGTTATTAGAATCTGTTGACATTTTGGTTTATCAAACTCTGAGCCATCCCTTCTCTGTGCCTTATAACTCGACATACACCCTCTGTGTCCTCCGAAATTTAAGTGTTTTGTCTCCCAGTTCACAGTTTTTTGGCTAAATTGCAAGGACAGTTAACCAACTAAATAGATGTCGAAAGCTGGGCCAACTCACAGGTCTGAGTTAGATGGAACGTGGTATCTAGAGGCACACCCTGAGGTGGACTTTTTCAAACTGGTTGGTGTGTTCTCATACTGTGAGAAGCTTGAAGACTTTCACCAACATCTCTTTGAATCATTTGCATTATCATATGATGGGAGGACAATTGTTATAGGCAAGGAGGAATTCATGGTAGATGAAGCAACCATCACCGAGATTACTGGTCTCCCTAGGACATGGGAATGTTGGTTCAAGACCACTTTACCTGCAAACATTGAGTTCAGATCATATTTACAACCTCAACATAAGAATCTCATCTGGAAGAAAGACACACCAATGTCGTTTCTTGAGCCTAAATGGCAATCTCTATTGAAGGCAATTTTTGTATACATTACCTGTGAAGGCAGGTATAACAGGGTTATGTCCTACCATTTCAATATGTTGAATCATTTCATAGGCAGATCACCCATTAATTTACCCTTCTACATGCACAAAGCTCTCACAAAAATGGCCAGACAAGTCAAGGCGAAGCCTACCAAAGTGGCCAGCAGGTTGTCACACCAAGGGTTGATTACACTCATTGTTAAAGACTCCTTGAAGAAGAAACAAGTGGAATGGAATTACTTCCTATTTTGGAATGAGTTCCAAACTAGTTTTCTATAGGATGAAAAGGGGAAGAAGTTTGTTGCTAAGAAGTCCATCACCCCTAAGAGCAGTTGAAGAAAAAGGAAGGCTATCTCACCTCCAAGAGAGCCCACAGAATCATCCTCTGCCAAAAGGAAATTACAGTTTGGTAAAGAGGGTCAGCAGAGCGAGGATCTTGCTGAAGGAGATAACCCTATGAACTTACCATATAATGAATCAGAGCCAGAGCAGGAGTTAGCAGAGACATAGGGTGAAGAACAAGCTAAGAAAGTTGCAGAAGATTATCCCAACTTGCCCTCACCAACTCCTCCAAATGAACACAGTCAACCATTAGCAAAAGCTTCTTCAAGCAAACCTAAAGCATCCAGGACTCAAAAAATCAATACACTTCTGAAATAGATCTATGAGATGGAAGTTTTAGAAAGGGTCATTAAAAAGACAAATACAGAGTTGATTGAAAGAAATGCAGAACTTTATAACATGAACCAAAGTCTCAAGGAAAAGCATGATAAAATCAAGGACAGGAATAGGGTGTTGATAAGAGAGAACATGAAGTTGTACATGCAGCTTAGACTTCTGAGGCTAAAGTTAAAAGAATCTCAACCTCCAACATAGGATCAAACAGGTTTGGAAACCCTAGCTGAGTTAGCTACAACAATGGTGGATATACCACAGTCTTCAACACAACAAATTAAAGCTCCCAGATCTGTACGAGGAAGAGCAACATCATCAAATAGGCCTTGAACACTCAACAAAGCATCAAGGTAATCAAATTTTGGCAATTTTGAAGTTTTGGACAAAGCTAATTTTTCGGTGGTTTAGGCGAACAGGATGACTGTTCATTAACCACCGAAAGCAGAGCTTTCGGTCGTTAATACACCCAGAATTCCTCTGCGTTAACCACTGAAACCTGTCACTGGCCAGAGAAAGCTAAATTTTGCACAGATCGAGGTTTTACTGATCCAAATCATTTGAAAACACTTGAAATGGATAGATGTTGAATTATAGAGTCAGATTCAAGATCCATTTTTGATGTATAAGGATTAGAAAAGGTATCCAAGTTGGTTTTGGTACCAATTTTAGTGGCAACAAATTAGGATTTTTGCACAACTCAGCAAATTCGAATTCTATCCCTTGGAAGAGTCATCAATCAGGCTTGGAAGGCTATTCTGCACTGCACAAGGACTCTACAAGATCTAAAGACCATGAAATGTGGAATTGACCTCATTTTGAGGATCATTCCTTATCTTTTGCAATTGTGTTTTGACTTTCTATCTTTAGCATATCTGATCCATTCTTTTAGGATCTGGAAACTGTATTATAAAGCTATAAAGCTGAAGACAGAAGATGAACTAAAGGTTTGATTTTGAGTTCTATATTCTATTGTTTTGTATGAAAGACATTTTCTTTAATATATCAGCCCGCAAGCTTCTTTCATTTGTTATTGTCAGACCCTCCTTCATCTTTGTCTATGCATATGAGTTGAATTTGTTCTTTTGTCTCTGTTTAATGGTCCTATGGTAACTGTCATCTTACTTTTGACTGTTAAGAAAGAATCATAAGCATCTTTGGCTAGCTTTTTGACCCATCATATATATGGTTTATGTATGTTTTGGTTAACCGATTGGTTTTCTTATCCATCTATTATACAAATCTATCTGACAAATAGCTCTTGAAGGCCTTGTGTTGCATGAATATAGTTAGACTGTCTTGAAGATATAATCTAGAGATTAAGATATTCATCTTGATCCAAACCCACATCTATTATTGAGAAAATAGTTTCCAAAAAGATTAAGTTACCAAGCATCTCTGACTTACAGCCTAGGAGAGTTTCCTGGAGTGATAACAAATTGGCGCCATTGCCGGGTGTTGGAGCCGCCCTTGTTTTAACTTTACCTTCGATACTTGAAATCTAAAGAATTCCTTTATGTTATAACCCTAAATTGCACCATCCATGCTTACCTGGCATCAGGCCAACTCATTTCCATTCATTTCCAAAGCCATGTTGAACAAACTCTTTGAAAACCTCTCAAACCAAGTAACCTGTGCCCTAACCCACTGCTGGGCGCGTTGGAACGCTGGCAGGCCTTATACTGCACACGTTGGAACGTGGGCTGGCCCAATACAGCCAGCGTTTACCTCACAAAGCAAAAAATCAGGAAAGTTTCCGCCGAGACGAAAAGATTTGGGTCAGTTAACTGGAACTCCCAGCCATGCATGGCCGAGAGTTCATCTAAAACCCTAGCTCCTTATAGCCTATAAAAGAAGGGGTAGGGGTACTATTCAAAAGAGGAAAATTATAGCAAAGAAACTCTGCCCAATTGCCGAATCCGTTTTGTCCCAACCCTTTAGCCTTTCCTCAAGCTTTAGGAGAATTCAAGCAAAGCAGTTGGAGGAAAAAGAAGAGGAGGAGCCCAGGATCAGGATCGAGGAACGGTGGCCGGTCTCTATAATCATTGTAAGTTGGTTTATATTGAGATTAATAAAAAGATACTTTTCCCGTCCCAAATACACAAGTTTTATATGTTTTATTTGATTTGTGTTTAATCTCTAACCCTCTAGTAGAACAATAGCATGCATGCGTAGTTTGTCTTGATTGCAGGATCGCTTTTTGGAAGGAGCAGCAGAAGCAAGGAGATAAAGCTCAAAGGAGGATCTACACCAACCGTCGATAAAAAGGTTAGTTGGTTCTTCCCATGTGTGCTTGTGAAAAAGGGTTTTAGGTTGGGGTAGAAGGTTAAAAGTTATTTATGAAGGGTCATGATCTGCATGCAAGTTTAAGCCCTAGCTTGTTAGTCCGTAGGGTAGAATACCCCACAACAGAATTGGCGACTCCACTGGGGATATTTACTCTTAGGGTTTCTCGGATTTAGTTAAAGGTTCTTGGGTAGTTCAAAGAAGTTGAGTTTTATGTTTCTTTGTTGTTTTTGTTTTCTGTTAAGTCAAAAGCTAGCAGGGAACCTAGTTATCAATACCAGTTTTTCCTTGGCTATTGCTTGACATTGATTCTCGGGACACACAGAGGTACACGCGGCCTGCAGAAGGCCTGCACGCGTGTAACCCGCGCCCTAACCTTCTGCAGCCCGCGTTTAAACACTTGCTGTAGTGGTTTCAGTAGCGTGTAGAGCCCAGGAAGCTTAAGAGGCAGTCTCCTCTTCCCTGTCAGAAGTTTACCTTCTCAGGGGGCTTTCAGGATCCTATCTGGGTCTTGTTGGTTTATTGTCTTGTTCTTCAGTCTGCCTTTTTGTATTGGTCATTCTTTGCATTTTTTTTCTTTTTTGCAAAATTTTCCTTTTCTGTTAAAGTTATAACATCCAAGCCTTTTAGAGACCCTGGTTGTCAATACCATAGGCCTTTTTCAGGTCTGGACTGCCTGTGGGTTGTTTTATCTTGAATTTTATACAGACCCGCGGCCTGCTTAAGTCTAGCCCGCGGGTACCCGCGCTCTGTTGTAGCTCAACACGCGTTTGCACGCGTGCTGTCTTGGTGACAGTCGTGGGTTTGATTGGTAGCTTTTCAGCTTGGGTGGGGCAGTCATCCCCTCCTGTGGTGAGAAGAGCTCCTCTCAGGGGTATAGAGTCTAGAGCTGCACAGTCAGCAGGTTAGGGAATCTTATCCTTAGCTGGTGTTTGTTAGTTGATGTTTTGATAGAAAAGACAAAAGGAAAAAAAAATTGTTTTATGGTTTTTAGGAAAGTGTTAGAATCGGTGTTGTTTTGATTGCTTTTTCGCATTTTGTGCTCTGATTATTTTGCGATCTGCGCTTTAAGCCAGAGTTTTCTTTTCATTCTCTTGGTTTTGTTCTTGTCAACATTTTTCCTTGTTGCGTTATTTGGCAATAATTTTTTTTTTCTTGTTTCATTTTCTTCTTGATTTGAAGATTGTGTTGTTGCATCAGTAGCTAGGAAAGAAGTCTTTTTGCATAAGTTTTGCAGTGCATTTAGTGTATAAGTAGCTCGCAGATCTGAGCGAAATTCATTTATATTTACTGCATGAAATCTTAGTAAATCTGAAAAAGAAAAGAAGTCTTTCTTGTTGAAAAGTTGCTGGTTTTGCGTTTTAGTAAAAGTTTTTGTTTCCAAGCATTTCTTGTTCATTTTGCTTTGAGTCTTTTTACACACCATCAGTTTCACTTTCGTACCTTGTGACTTAAAAATCCCATTAAAAGAAACACTAATTAAAAGCAATTAGACTTTTCTGTTTGTAGGGTGCATACACTAGCTCAGGAATAGGGCCTTGGAATAGGTTGGAGAGTAAATTCTCCAAGGCCAGCCAAACCAAACATTGGAGTCTGTCAATAGGGAGTGTAGAAGTCTAGTTACAGAAAGTTATCCGGGACCCCCCTCTAACACAGGGGCTAAACACGAGGTCGCGTAAGGAAAGGTAGCGGAGATAACCCCTCCAAAGCTGGACCGAGTGTTGTGGAGAACACATATAGAGGATTTGTTAAGGGATTCCGTCGTTTGCATTTGCCACGGGGCTTCGTGGGTCTCGAATCCTTTCGAGGTCCTCAGTTGTCTTCTGGACCATTTGCTGTCGATACCCTTGACAGGTTTCAGGCTTGATACCCTGCTCATTGTGGTCTACCCGACTGCCGACTATACCCGCCTGGTGACTGTTCACGTGCTGGCAAACTAGTTGCCAATCTTTTCTAGGGACATACACGGGTGACTGCGGGGGTATACCGCGGTACCTAGGACAAACATTGGGCCACGCTTTGCAGAGTATACCCGGAGGGTGCTTCCGTATTCGAGTTGCACTTGCACCGGTAAGTTTCTCTAGTGTTGGTTGTTGTAACTGTTCTTCCAACTAGTTTAGTGCTTGCTTGACTTATCTTCTAGGGGTTTTCTTTTAGTGAGTGTTACTGTTTGTTCGTGTAGAATACCTTAGAGTGTCGTGGATATTCTCACATAGTGGAGGATTCAGAGCTCCGCTAGTCATGAAGGCTTCTGGGCCTGCCGCCGGTTATACTGGAGCCACCCCGGCCACCACTGAGGCGGAAGTTAGACCATCAAGGGTCTTTCGAAGAAACTGGGGCTTTTGAGCCTGAACAACCCCCCGAGGAATCGACCGCCAATCTTGGATTGGTTGAAACCTCAAACACTGATACGTGGCCGGACATTATTGTGCCAATTCAATTTTACGAATGCCTGTCAGTGCCTAACCCAGTTATGGAACCAAACTCTGTTACTTCCTCTGGGATTTCTTCCATTCCTATCACTGTTGCTACCACAGGAGAAGCTTCTCCTAACTTGCCTTTGTCGGCGGTCCGGGCCACCACGGTCTCAGCCACAACTAAGTTGCATAGTTAACCTACCCCATCTATTGCGGCGGCCACACCTCTTTACACACCTAGTGCGACAGGCGCTCCATTTTCATACGATATGCCTAGTTCAGGTACTAGTCCTGCACTCACTTCATCCACTTTCCAGACTTTGGGTCTGGGGGCAGGGAGCTCTAACGCTCCTCTGCAAGGTCAACTTGGGGGAATTCCTGTCCCTTTCAATGATTTTCCTTACGCTGGAGGTCATATTCCTCCTTCGTCCCCTTCGCTCGGTGGATCGCATCAGCAGTCTGCCGGGCAACCTGCACACACAAGTCCTTTTGGAGCTGGGAGTCAAGGAACACCTGCGCAAACTCAGTCGGTAGGTTCGTCACCGTTTGTTTGGAATGGGACGTTTGGTAATAACACTTTCGCATCTGCTGCTTTCCCATCTGGGGGCACACCTGTTTTTGGACAGTTTACGCCTGCACAACGTACGATTCCTGTGCTGGGGGCACATATACCAGGACCTTGGAACTCAGCACAAGGATCTGTTCCATCCTCTGGAATGTCGTTCTGGGGTAATTCTTTCCACAGTCAATGGAACCCCGGACATAATTCTATGCCTCTTCCATCAGGACCGGCATGGGGTAATCTGTCCCAAATTCCGTCAAACACGATGAACGTCCAACATCCTATGTCCTTCATGGGGAATCAGCCAATGATGTCTCCTCAGATGAAAATCCCTTATGCTGGTCAGGGCCATGGTTTCTACCAGAACCTGGGCCAGCAACCAAACTTTTCCTGGCAACCTGGTGCCAGTCAAACTCCAAGACCCTTTTATCCCAGCTATCAGCAGCAACTCAAACTACCATTCTTGGCGACGTTACACTTGCCAGATTTGACACGGTTGTTAAATGATCCTATCTGTCATGATCCACGTTGGCCTCCTATGCCGACGAAGTTGCCTTCGGACATCCCAAAGTTCGAGGCCAAGCCTAACGAAGATCCAGGTGATCACATGACTACTTTCCACTTATGGTGTTCATCTAACTGAAAGATGACTCCATCCAGTTGCGATTGTTTCAACGCACTCTTATAGGGAGTGCCGCGAAATGGTACATAGAACTTGATCATTCACGATATTCTTCTTTCGGCGAACTGGCGATGGCCTTCCTTAACCATTTCCAGTTACATGTGAGATACACCGCCGGCACAGAGTTGCTATCTAATTTCGAGCAGATGACCGCGGACCATATCTCGGATCATATTCGAGAGTGGCGACGCCAAAAGAGTCTTATCAAGGTACCCGTCCCACCATCATTCCTTCTTGATTGGTTGCTTAAGTCTTTAGTTCCGCAGTTATCCAAAGACGTCGCAACTTCAGGGGTTTTCTCCGAGGAGGATGCTATCATGAGGGCTCAACAGTTTGAGCTTATCTATTCTCAGTCTGGTCTATTGTACAACATCCTGCTAGATGCACCACGATCGATTCTGGACAAAACCAGATAGAGAGCCGGACCACATGCCGATGGTATAGTTGGTTTGGCACAAACCAAGCCCGCTGAGAAATTTACAAAACAATTGCAGCAGTTATCTATACAACACTCAGCGGCCAGCCAGACTACTTATTTGGCTGCTCCTCCTACTCAAACGTCGGAAGTACACTCCGTACAGACGACGAACCCAAAGGCCAACCAGCAGCCCGAGGGGAAGAAAAAACAACGCAAGAAGAGTAAGGGGGATAAAAAACCAAATGATAATGCTGGCGAGGGCACCACGGAAAAGAGGAAGGCGAGGTATCCGTGCAACCTATGTGCGGAAGACCACCCAACCCATCTATTCCCTTGACTTGCGGAGGCCCAGAAGTTTGTCACACAGCAACAACAAGCTGTGTTGACTAATCCCTTTCAGCATGGGCAAGATTTGACTCAAGCCTTTACAAGTGTCGAGGGGGGCAGCCAAGAAAACTTCCCTCCCCCAAACAATTCATCTTCCGCGAACGTATATATGGTAAAAAGTGATTCTTTCATAACGACTAGAGCGCACGACTATAGCAAACCAAGCGCCCCTGAGAAAGGCAAAGAAGCCGAGATCCCATCTCTTCCTCTACAGATTGAGAAGACGTTGGGTGAAATGATGACACACATTCCAAAAGGTGCATTCAAGCGCGCTTCTCATAATCCAAACGCAAGGGCCGCCCAGAACTACTCTGTGGTGGAAGATTTATCACAAACCCCTTGTGCTATGTCCGCTTTGGAGGTCCTCCAAAGTTGCCCTGCTCAGAGGAAAGCCTTGTTGACTGCTTCAGGCTCTACTGAGACTTGTAACCCGGGTACCATCATGTTAGATACGACTGACTTGAAACCTCGTTTGCCTTACCACGACGTGTTCCAGATAGTAGTGGCTCATCCCACGAAAACTTTTACACGGAATATCTTTTGCACGGTGGTAGACGAGGGCGCTTCGACTTGCGTTATGTCGTTAGCATGCTGGAAAGCCATTGGTCAACCTGAGTTGTCTCCGTCACCTACTCTCCTTACTGCGTTCGATGGTCGTTCTTTCCAACTGCATGGCATCATTCCTTCTTTCCCTATCCAGTTAGGGGGGAAGACCGTGTGCGTCGAAGTAGAAGTAGTTGATGCCCCCATCGACTACAATCTATTGTTAGGTCGTAGTTGGACTTATGCAATGCAAGCAGTGGTCGCTACAATCTTCCGAGTCTTATTGTTTCCACATGAAGGCCAGATAGTGACTATTGATCAGTTATCCTTCTCTCGACCTGACCCAGCTTTGGGGGCATCCACGGTTCCCATGGTTGATAATCCTCAAGCCGGTGTCGTCAACATAGGAGTTGGTTTGTGCCCATCTTTGATGGGTACTTTCGATT
>ML814454.1:45926-66439 GCA_009831015.1 Picea engelmannii | reverse complement strand
TTTGTCTTGATTGCAGGATCACTTTTTGGAAGGAGCAGCAGAAGCAAGGAGATAAAGCTCAACGGAGGATCTACACCAACCGTCGATAAAAAGGTTAGTTGGTTCTTCCCATGTGTGCTTGTGAAAAAGGGTTTTAGGTTGGGGTAGAAGGTTAAAAGTTATTTCTGAAGGGTCATGATCTGCATGCAAGTTTAAGCCCTAGATTGTTACTCTGTAGGGTAGAATACCCCACAACACTTTCGATTTCCTTCCTCCCCCCGAAACTTTTAAAAAATTCTGCAACTTTGTCGAATGAACAACTATGCTTTTTCTACCCTCAAAACAAATCCACTTTTGTAAGCCTGTTTGCGCTTTTATTTCATTTTGGGATCTCGCAAGTCGAATACTTTAATCTTTGAGTTCACACGTCCCGAGTCGCGAAACTACGAACTCGTTATAAAGTTTCACTTAATATATTAACCGATGTCAAATCTTTTAACTCAGGGATTAGACGTCGTCAGGGTTTCGTGCCTCGACGTTCGCCAAGTCCAAATTTTTATGTTTACAACTCCGAAAGCCGAGAACACGAGGTTCTTTCGGGCTAACCCTGGTCAAGATTAAAAAGTTAAAAAAAGCTAACCATGGTTAAATCTATTCTCTGCGTTTCGCCACTTGGCACTATCTTTTAGAAAGTTACGGCTTTAAAAAACCCGACTTACGAAGTCGCGAGGTAATTATAGAGGGATTAATTAGTTGCCTAATCTAAGTTTTTCTTCCCCTAAGCTGAGCCTTAATTGTCGCCATCTCGCGGTTTCGCGACTCGGCATACTAATCTCCAAAAAACTTGTCTTCGAAGTCCCGAGTCGCGATATGGAAAATAAAGTGATTAGGAAATTAACGACGTTACAAATCACGATTAAGGTTAATTAAGACAAAATCGGTCCTCGCAGTCTCGCGAATTGAAGACTCGAAATGTTGAAAGGAAATTCACGATGTTGTGAAAGGCAAGAAAAGTGTTAACGTTGCTTGGTCTGAATATTTTAAAATAAATCAAGATATGTCCCACACATCAAGGTTTGCGTTTTTCCCGAGATAGCTACTTGCTCTCCATACCCAGACCGCTTGTCGAACCGCCAAACATTGATGACATTAATGAATAATTAGGGTGAATCCACGAACAAATAAGATCGGATTTCACACAATAAATTTGTCTCTAATTGCGATTTGACAGACCTATTACGAAGAGTACATAATTTTCAAATATATACGGGAGTTTCATTTTATTGTAATGAAAACATTTTTCATAAGCACACGGAGCTCGTCATTTTCCAAGTGAACTAATTTCTGCATGTATACACAGGTCTATTGCAGAAGGGCAAAAACTCAAGTTTCAGCTATGGCTCCACGGAAAGTAGCGAAGGCAAATATCAAAGTGGCAGGGCAAGGTCCGGATAATGTCTCCGACACTTCGCCCCGGAGCGTTGATTCAGTCCCGAGCTGGTCATTTGTTTCAGATATTCTGCAAACTGAGCTGGTGAATTATTCAGATTCCGACGACAACGATAATGAGAAAGATGACCTGAACACTAAATACAAGATAGTGGTTCAATCTGGAATGCACAAGGTAGCAACCAGACCATGGTTTCTTCCCTATTATGATATGATCCGATGGGCGTTGGATCACATATCCTTACCCACCAGAACAATCATAAATGACCAGCAGGTCACAGTCGGGACTTTTAGACCGGAGCACATCCAAACCATGTATAAACTCCCGACAACATCTGAATACACATATGATGCTGAATTCCTGGAGGGATTCAAACAGAAGGAGTGCACGGAATATGAAAAAACCATGCCCAATTTGATTAAAGATTGGGTTTCGCACGCCGCGAAGTTCAGGGAAAATGACCAAGGCGTACATTCTATCGCTTCCTTGGAGCCACAGTATAAATATGTGGCCATGATGACATGTCGTCTATTTGGGAGAGAAGACACCTCGCATTTCTACATCGCGTGGGTGCCTCTCATATTTCGGGTTGCAGAAGGTTGCTCGTTTAATTGGGCAAAGATGCTCTCAGATAGTTTGTTTAACAGGGTCACAGAGTATCGGGAGAAAAAGGAAAGCAGGAGACCATCCTCATTTTTCATGTCTGCATATATCATGGACGCAATATGTTCCATGACACCATTCCCTTTGATGAATTGGGCTTGGAATCCAGCCCAAGAAAAACCTGTACATGAGTACCACGACAAACTGTGGGAGAATAAAGCTGGCAAATTTATTTACGAGATTTTCAATTGGGTGATGGTGCCCTTGCACATCGCTATTTTTGGTCTTTCGCCACCTCGTATCTCGGACAACATTGCTACAAATCTGAGTTGTATAGCAGATTGGTACGTAGAAACAAAGTTTTCCTATTTCAGAGTGTTCGGAGCTACTGTTCCCCCGCTTGCGCTACCACTGTTCATCCCCGACAAGCTAGCCTATCGCGAGATCGCCTGACAAATAGTGATTGGTGGGGTGAGTAAAGAGCTCAAAGCATCTTCGAAGAAGGTATGGTCGTTTTTCCCGGTTCGGCTAAATTCTTATTCTTTATTGGATTTTGGGCATGCTAAAGCCGAGGCTTCAGCCCTGGAAGACCTGAGTTTGGTCTCCATTGAATATAAAAAACATGATCCTCAGAAAATTGTAAGCAACCATTTGGCAAATTGTGGGCTGAAGAAGTTTGAACACGAGTGTTCCCCCTCGGATGACATTTTCCGAGGGGCGAGATCTTATGGGGAAGTGCTAGTCAAGATCCGATCTTTAGCACCTGAAGACATGGCATCTGTATTAAAGTTCCAAGAACATAGACGAAGAAGCCTTCCCACTGTGTTGGGAGGTTTGGGTATTTCAGAGGTGAAAAAGAAGGATGCTGAAGGTTCTGAGGATCAAATTTCTAACCTCAGAAAACCCCAGGAAGGGGAGCAAGTGAAGAATCCCGAAGCGGAAGAGGAGACTATGCACCCACCCAAGGAACAAAGTTCAGAGGTGGAAGTAAAAACTCCAGGCCCACCAGGTGAACAAAATCTGGAGACTAAAACAGAGGCTCTAGGTATGCCAAAAGAGAAGAACCCTGTCAATACTCCAAAAGAGTCAGCAAAACAAATAGGGAAGCCCATCACCTCGGTCACACCCTTGCAGTTGGCATAGGGAAATGTCAGCGAGGAATGGATATTTGATGAAGAACTGAGGCCTATCAGAGCGGAAGAACTTCCTCCGAACGAGTTCTTCTTTGACAAAAAGAGAAAAGCAGTTGTGAAAAGAGAGGTTTACCAGGACGAAGGATCGACGACTAAAAAATTCAAAGTTATGATCGACGGAAGGAACAAAAAGAATGAGGAATTCACCACGGAGATCGCAGGAACGTTGGGAGCGTATGCATCTGCGAATCAATTCTCGGTCGGGATGTTAAAAATCCATCTCAAAAGAAAGAATCGCCTGATCAAGACTCTCGACGCCAGAGTGGTTTCGACCGCAGAAAGCGCTAAAGGCCAGGTGAGTGGGGAAATAGAACTGGCTCGACTAGCCGATAAAAAGGAAATAGAAGTGCTCAAAACTAAGTTGGAACAAGAACATTCAGTGATCCGAGACGGTCGGGTGCAGGCTGGTCAGAAGAGGACTATGATTGCAGAGTTGCAGGCGCAGGTGGAGATTGCTGAAGGTAGGGTGATTGATGTCGAGGGGTTTAAATCCCAAGCGACCCAGATTCAGAGCAAGATCACTTCTGCACAGCAGAGTTTGATCGCCAAAATAGGAACAATCCGAGAGAATTGTTTGTTGATGCATCGGGTTTCCGAGAACCCGACTGATAGAGAAAGAGACCCGGGAGCAGCTCGAGTCGCCTTCCAGGAGGCGGTAATAGCCACAAATGACAGAATTTCAACAGGTTCCCCCGGACTCAATCTCCCAGAACAAAATAGAGGTAATATTTTGTTGAAGGACTGGGAGCATAGCATTACCCTGGGCAAGGAACAAGCCCAAAAAGTGACCAATTCATTAGAAGAAGCCTTCAATTCCATAGAGGGCGAGATGTTGGGTATGGACACTGGAGGCGATGCTGAAACTTTAATACAAATGAATGTAGAACAGATCTCGCTTGATCTGAAGGATAAGGAAGTGAGAGATTTGGCAGATATCTCTCAGATAGACAGGGTGGACATGGCTCGAGTTGATAAACATTTGATCCAATCTAGCGCACAAATAAGTGCCCTCGACATCGTCGATGCACAAACGGGCGACAAGCTGGAGCAGTTAGCCCGCGAATGCTACTTTGTCGAGGCCAGCTGTCAAGAGGAACCTTCGCAGCTAGTATCTAAATTTGTGGACAGATGCATTGCATACACCGAATCTATGCGAAGATGAGCACCTGGCACCAAGCGAAGGTAGAGCAAGAGAACGAGAGCAATTGCACTCCTCCCAGTTGTAACCGAATTGGTGTAACCTTCAAGAGCCTAACTGACCTGTAAAAGTTGTATAAATGTATCACAGAGCGAAATAAACAAGGATGGACCTTTTTGGTATCGATTGTAATAGAGCTTTTTGCATTGAAGAAATTAATACAAGCAAATTTGGAGATTCTTGATTCCGTCCAGACTGTGTTACAAGTTTGTTTCTTAGTATTTCATGTTTCATTTCATTCCATGATTCATAATTGATGAGCTTTGTTATACTTTAGTACGACCACTACTATAACAAAAGAATTCTGGTTTTCTGCATTTGTTTATTGTATTTCCTCTGCACCAGCTATCAGCGGGTGTAAGACCAATTGGCACTTTCAGAATTCTACGTTTATTCTTTGCTACGTCAGTTATTTTCTTACTAATTTCCTCTTCTGTTTATATGTGAGTTTTCTCTTGGACAGGAACCTCACGTTATATGCAGCTAAATGTTTCTCTTTTGCATCACATCTTTATATTAAAATATAATACAGTTACGGGAAAGAGCCTTCATTTGTATTTTTTAAATTATTCAGAAAACGTAAAAATTTCTCTTTATTTCGACCAAATTGAAACAACGTTGAAATCTCTCTTTAAATTATTTCCTACGATTACTGTTCCTCAATGAATGTACCTACAACTACACAACCTAATATTGAACCCGGACTATCTAATCAAACACATATTGCTTTAAATATTTTCGACACAATCCTTAAAACTGCTAACACCCGGGAAGAACTTGAACGTTCATGGGCAACCATTGAACAAGATATTACTACTCAGGAACAGTTGGAAGCTAGACAACGAGAACATAGAAATCCTCATTAGTTTCCTTTACTGAAGGTTAGCAAAATCCTTTTATCAATCTTTAACATACTTTCAGATGCCTTGACACTATACTTTAAGCCTTAAGTACAGACTCAGGAACAACAATGGGGAGAAGAGATTGAAGCTCAGCTTCTCTGGGAGATGACATAGATCCAACTTTGATGATAGACAAATCCTGGACATCATTTGGGTTGTAACCATCTATCCGGTGACTCCATTGGAACGAAGTGGCTTTGAAAAGAGCTCACACCAGGGCGAACCAAGAAGGACCACTGGTAGCACCAATTCCATACCCTGAGAAGATCATCAGTAGGGGAAAAGATTTACAAAGACATGCTTCTTGATCTGCAAAGACATCAAATCCAGGTATTCAAACAAACACTTCTTCTTTCATATCTAAAGAACCTCTAGTTGAAACCCCTGCTGCTGAAACTCATAGTTCTCATAAAATTGAAATTGTGTCGGAAAGCTTGAAGGTTGAGGAGCCTTTAGTTTCCTCTAATATTGCAGACTCTGTTTTTCAGAATGATATCGCATCCAAACTCAAAGAAGTAATTATAGGATCCCCTCGGCAAAAAGAATCCTCTTCTTCTTCTTCTTTGAATTCCTCACCCACAAAGCCTATAGAGGGTGTTTTCTATATTCATACTAATTTGCCCATTCTCGAAGATATTTTGCAAGATATTTCCTCTAAGGGTGAAGAAATCTTAGCTGTATTTCTCGGTCAGTTTTACAAGGCCTCTTATTTTCCACCCAATTCAGAAAATTTTGCTCAAAGTGAAGTAAGACAACCATCTTTTATAAACTCATCCATCCCATCCCAGCCTTCATCTTCTGAAAATTCTTCCTCTGCATCAACCACTAAGATTTCCATGGTTTTCCCTTTAACCAAGATGGAACACATATTAGCAAATAGGTATGCCCCACTTATGTTTCCCAATCCCTTATCTGCCATGCCAACCGAAGATTATCAGAAATAAATGCCAAAGTTTACCGGAGTCGGGGATTATACTGCCAAAGAACATATAAAAGCCTTTTATGCTTATGCTGAAAATATTAATATTTCAGAAGAAGATGTGTGGGCCATAGATTTTGTGCAGAGTTTGGATGGCCAAGCCAGGAAGTGGTTCAAAAAACTACCAGCAAATTCAATGACAAGTATTGAGAAATTAGATGAGGTGTTCTTAAAACACTGGGGAGAAAGAAGAGACCTCCTATATTACATTTCTTAATTCGGAAACCTAAGAAGAGAAAATGGGGAGTCGATCTCATACTTCATCAAAATATTCAATAGGATTTTCGGCAAGATCCCTGAAGAGATCAAGCCAAGTGACACATCAGCAAAGATCACATTTTCTTCTTCTTTTGATCTAGATTTTTGTTTAATCCTTAGAGAAAGAAGATCAACCACACTTGCTTTAATGGAAGATGTTGCTCTCGAAGTCGAATCAAATATTATGGAATCTCAGAAACTCAAAGGAAAAGTTGAGAGAAAGAAGTTTTATGTTGAGCCCCCTTCTTCTTCTAATACCAAAACGGAAAATATGGCCAAGATGTTGGACAACTTGACATCTGAAATGTCAAAATTAAAGATTCAGAGTCAGCAGCCAGCAAGGATAAAAGAGACAAATTATTTTGTCCCTAGAAATCCCAATGCTTTCCCTTACAGAAGGAACAATCAACAGGTCTGGATCCTTCAGAGAGACAAGAATGCAACTGATGATCAAAGAATCAGACCCCCTTTCCAAAATGCAATGCTAGAAGAGGAACAAAAGCTACCTCATGATGAAGTTGAAGAAGTAGATGACATAAATTGTTTTGGTGAGGAAAATGATTCCTCCTTTTTGACACAAGTAGATTATGAAGAAGCCCATATGGATCAGGAGATTCATGAGGCAAGTATTGAAGAATCTGTCTATCAGACAGATGATCAGAAAGGTTATAATTTAAGATCTAAAAATGCTGCTCCTAAACCATTGCCCGTTGCTCCTGTGAAGAAGAAAGAAGTTGTTGCCAAGCAACTTGTTGCTCCTGTAAAGAAGACCCCCATTTCTGCAAAACAACAATAGAAGCAATCACAGACCCAAGTCAAGGAACAAGCTATCCTCATAGCTCTTTCTAACGAGGTAAAAGCTTCTGACAAATCATCATACTCTTTCAGTTTCGAATCAGAAATTTAGAAAGTAAAAATACTTATGCCATTTACCGAACTTATGAAGAACGACATTTTAAAGTCTGCCATCCTGAAGTCCCTTGAACCAAAGACCTCTTCATCTGATGATTTTGTAAACTTACAAGATGACAAGCCAACAGTAACTATAGGATCTATGGTAGAAGATCGAGATGAATCTTGTCCACCTTTCTATATATCCCTAAATGTTCATGATAAGATCCTTCACAACTGCTTGCTTGATTCGGGAGCATCACATAATCTTATGCCCAAAGAAATGATGGACGAACTTGGGCTTGAGGTCACCAAACCATATCATGATCTCTTCTCTTTTGACTCTAGGAAAGTCAGATGCCTTGGCCTCACAAAAGACCTTGTTATAAACCTTGCCCAATTGCCAATGAGAAGCATGGTAATGGATGTCGTGGTTGCTGATATCCCACCCAAGTTCGAAATCCTCTTGTCACATCCATGGAGAAAAAGGTTGGGGGGTACCTTGCAGATGTATCTTTCATATGCTACGATCTTGGTGTTTGGAGGAGAGCTAAAGAGACTCTACAGAGATAATCAAATTGCCCACATCATCAGTGATGCAAAAAATTCTGTAAATCATCCTATTTATGCTGTAGACACAGACTTTGGCTCATGTATTCTTAAAATAGATGATTCTCAGTCAGCTCCTTTGCAGCTTGTAAAGCCCAGTGAATAAAAAACTGATGAAAAAGGTGTTCCAGTTTGGACTATGTATTTTGATGGTGCCAGTACCAAAGATTCAGCAGGTGTAGGAGTAGTTTTGATTTCTCCTTTGGAGGAGGCTATGCATTTGTCTTTTAAGCTTGATTTCAAAACTACTAACAATATAGAAGAGTATGAGGCTTTGATATTGGGCTTAAACATAGCCAAGGAGATGGGGATTAAAGGATTAAAGGTGTTTGGAGACGCAGATCTCATCATACAATAAGTGAACAGTACTTTCCAAGCAAAACATGTCAGATTGAAAGCCTACAGGGATGAGGTATGGAAAATCAGGGATTCTTTTTCCATTTTTGACATTTCTTATATACCCAGAGATATGAATCATCTTGCGGATTCCCTTGCTATTTCAGCCAGTCTGTTTATTCCTCCCATGCCTCCCAGGCTCAATTATGAAATCCAAGTCAAATATAGACCATATTTTCCTGACAATATTAAATATTGGAAACTTTTTGAAGATGATGATGAACTTAATAGATTTCTCCAGGTAGTAGATGAATTTTCTGATATGCATGTCGACCAACAAAATCAAAATGTAGAGGAATCCCACAAGCCTAAGCTAAAACAAAAAATGGGTCAGCATGATATTGTTCAACTGCCAAATAATTATATACCTCGGGGTTTGGTACCTCTTGAGAATCTTTTCGATCATAACGATGTTCCCTACAAACCGGATAAGAAGGAACAAGACCTTGCTGTCCATGAGCACAACATAGGAAGCCAAAGCCAGCCTAAATTCATAAATCTATCCACTGAATTGACTGCTGATCAGAAGTCTGAATATTGCAGCATTATGAAAGAATTCTCTGATTTTTTCACTTGGAAATACAGTGATCTGAAAAATTATGACCCTGAGATCATTCAACATAATATTCCACTTGAAAAGGACACCATCCCTTTCAAACAAAATCTCATACCTATCAGTCCTCTTCTTTTTCCTATAATTGAAAGAGAAATAAAAAAGCTTCTTGATGCTAAGATCATAATCCCTTTAAGATACTCTAAATGGACTGCAAATCTAGTAATAGTGAGAAATAAAAATGGCGAGGTCAAGTTATGTGTGGACTTTAGAAACCTAAACAGATGCTCAAAGAAAGATAAGTATCCCCTACCTAAGATGGAACATTCGCTGCAAAGAATTTCAAGGGCTACTGTTATGTCTTTCCTGGATATTTTTTCTGGCTACAGCCAGATTTCTGTCCATCCTGATGACCAAGAGAAGTCTTCTTTTACTACTCCTTGGGGTACCTTCATGTATGCCAAGATGCCATTCAGATTAATGAATGTCGTGGCCACTTTTCAAAGGGCCATGGATATAGTTTTCGTGGGTGAGAAGGATAAGTTTGTCCTCATCTATCTTGATGACATCACATTTTATTCTAACAGTCATGAAGAGCATCTAAAGCATTTAAAAAGAGTATTTCTGAAGTGCAGGCAGTTCGGGATTTCATTGAATCCCAAAAAATCCCATTTTGCTCTCAGAAAAGGCAAGCTCCTAGGCCACATTGTTTCAACAGAAGCTGTGAAAATTGATCCAGCTCAGGTGGAAGCAATTCAGAGGTTGTCCTTACGAAAGTCAAAAAAGGATATTCAATCATTGCTCGGTAAGATTAATTTTGTTAGAAGATTTGTTCCAAATTTTGTTGAGCTAGTAAAACACATAACATGTATGTTAAAAAATGGATCTGAAATAAAATGGACAGACAACACAAGGAATTCATTTCAGGATATCAAACAAGCTATCATGGAATCCCCTACTCTAATCAGTCTGGATTACAACAAGAGTTTCTATATTTTTCCCTTCGCTTCTTATGACACAGTGGCAACAGTCTTGTTATAGAAAGATGATGACAGTATGGATCACCCAGTTTCCTTCTTCAACAAAACACTCAGAGATGTTGAAATAAGGTATGATCCTATTGAAAAACAAGCCTATGCTCTCATAAAATCTTTAAAAGCTTTCAGAATTTATATCCTCCATGCAAAAGTTATTGCATATGTCCCTTCACCCTCCGTGAAGGATGTTGTGACTCAGCTTGATATTGATGGGAAAAGAGCTAAATGGATCGTAAAGTTAATCGAGTTTGACATAGAAGTAAATCCGACTAAATTGGTAAAAGGCCAAGGTCTTGCTAAGCTTTTAATGGAGGAAAACCATGAGCTACTAGACATGAATTTCATAGGGGAAAATTCAACGAGTTTGCAGACGGAGGTGGCAGCAGAAGGACAACATAACAATCAACAGGTGGTGGAGCATTTGTCTTCTTGTGAGTGGTACTCATGTATTATTCATTTTTTACAAAGGCTAGAGGTTCCTCCTGAACTTAGCATGACTCAATCTCGAGCCCTTAAGCTCGGAGCCATCAAATTTTGCATTTACAATAATCTGTTATATTGGAAAGACCTTGCTGGTTTACTACTCAGATGTTTAGAGAAAGAAGAGTCAGTGGAAGTTATACATCAGTTTCATTCAAGTGTTTGTGGAGGTCACCATTACTGGAAGACTATAGTTCATAAAATTCTAAGGGATGGGTACTATTGGCCTTTTTTTTTCTCAGATGTGTGTGCCTTCGTCAAAGCTTGCGATAAATGTCAAAGATTCACAGGAAAACAACAGCTAAAATATCTGTCCCTAAGACCTATAGTAGTGAATGGCCCTTTTCAGCAATGGGGTTTAGATTTTATAGGTGAGATTAATCCTTCGTCTAGTGGTCAACATAAGTGGATCTTAGTAGCCACAGATTATTTTACAAAATGGATAGAGGCAGTTCCCAATAGGATTTCCACTCATCAGGTCGTCATGAAATTTCTTTATGAAAATATCCTGAGCAGATTCAGTTGCCCCAAAAGGCTGGTAACAGATAATGCAACAACTTTCAAAGTTGATGCATTGGTCGATATGTGTGAATCAATGGGCGTCCAATTGGTACATTCTACCCCCTACTACCCTCAAGGTAATGGCATGGACAAATCATCCAATAAGAGCATAATCAAAATCATCAGAAAGATGTTAGAGGAGAACAAAAAGAATTGGGACTCTAAACTAAAATTTTCTCTGTGGGCAGACAGAGTAACTATCAAAAAAACCATAGGAACCTCTCCATTCAAATTGGTCTATGGAACTGATGCCATTTTTCTTGTTCAGCTAGTTTTACCAGTGGCTAAATTTTTTCAGGAAGAGCAGAATAAGTCAAATGATATGGTAAGAAGAATGCTCGATTTGGTAGAACTGCAGCAGGTCTAAGAATAGGTGGTGGGAAAATCAGAGGCTCATCAAAAGAGGATCAAGGATACTTTTGACAGGAAGGCAAAGGTAGACAATTTTCAGGTTGGTGATTGGGTTCTGAAATGGGACGCCCTCATACAGGATAAAGGCAAACACACCAAGTTCGATTCTTTGTGGACTGGCCCTTTCATGATAACTCAAGTACACCACAACAACACATTCATTCTGCAAATTCTGGGAGGTGAAGAAATGTTCGGTGGCCCAGTCAACAGGCAATTTATGAAACTCTATTTTGTCTAAGGCTGTGAAGATTGGTCATTGTAATTTTATTTTTAGTATTTGCTTTTACAGAATAACTCCATGCCCAATGGAAACACTAGCAGATAGTTTTAAGTTTTCTTTTTTCAGGAAAGGAATTCGTTCTGTGGTTCTTGAAACCTCACAGGGACGTGTTCATCCCCAATAGGAGCCAGTGTTATCTCCACAAATACATTGATTGAGATTTTTCTTTTTAGGTGATAGAGAGAACTCCAAAAAAATGTTTCTAAATTTTTATAGGCTTGTTAGAGAGCCTATTTTCTGTAAATAAACTTGGAAAAAACATTTGATTTGGTTTTGTCAAGAAAAAGAGAGAATCTCAGGTTTCGGTGGTTTAGGCGGGCCTGAAAAAGCGTTCATTAACCACCGAAAGCCTTCGTTCTTGGTAGTTATGAGGGAAAAATAAAAACCCAGTTAACCACCAAAAAGGTTTCTACGTGGAAAAAGAAAAGCTCGTGCTTTTGCACATTTCAGCTGTAAGTTGGTTCAATCATCAAACGGTAACCACCGAAAATTGATGGAATTGGTAAGGTAAGATGCTATTATTACACTTGATCGGGGTTTTGATGCTCTGTAGTCCTTTCGAACCACCACTTGTCATTTCACATGAAATCTCGGCATAACACAGAAATTTACGAGTTGATTTTCGGCTAACTATATTGTTGATGCACATGGCTTTTCATAAGTTCAAGTCCTGAGAAGATTTGCTCATAATGACTCCACTTAACCATGTTTTCAAATCAATTGATTTAGCAATTAAGTTTGAAGTTTGTGCAATCCCGTGATTTTATTTTCAAACCCAGTCTGCAGTCAATTACCATTTCACCATATGAAGCTCGAGTTCTGTTGTTGGTCACCAATCCATCTGTGATCCAAATTCGAGAAGGCCCGAGTCTTCAGGTACCATTAGATTCTTTCAAGCCTGAGTTAAATTATATATGTTGCATTAAGTTGAGTTCTTAGCTATAATCAAGCCGACATTTTTTATTAGAATATGTTGACGTTTTGGTTTATTAAACTCTAAGTCATCCCTACTCTGTGCCTTACAACTCGACATACACCCTCTGTGTCCTCCGAAATTTAAGTGTTCTGTCTCCCAGTTCATAGGTTTTTGGCTAAATAGTAGGGACAATTAACCAACTAATCAAATGCCAAAAGCTAGGCCAACTCTCAGGTCTGAGTTAGATGGAACGTGGTATCTAGAGGCACACACTGAGGTGGTTGACTTTTTCAAACTGGTTGGCATGTCCTCATACTGTGAGAAGCTTGAAGACTTTCACCAACAACTCTCTGAATCATTTTCATTATCATATGATAGGAGGACAATTGTTATAGGCAAGGAGCAATTCATGGTAGATGAAGCAACCATCACTGATATTACTGGTCTCCCTAGGACAGGGGAATGTTGGTTCAAGACCACTTTACCCACAAACATTGAGTTCAGATCATATTTACAACCTCAACATAAGAATCTCATCTAGAAGAAAGACATACCAATGTCGTTTCTTGAGCCCAAATGGAAAGCTCTATTGAAGGCAATTTTTGTATACATTACCTGTGAAGTCAGGTATAATAGGGTTATGTCCTACCATTTCAAACTGTTGAATCATTTCACAGGCAGATCACCCATTAATTTACCCTTCTACCTGCACGAAGCTCTCACAAAAATGGCCAGAAAATTCAAGGCAAAGCCTACCAAAGTGGCCAGCAGGTTGTCACACCAAGGGTTGATTACACTCATTGTTAAAGAGTCCTTGAATAAGAAACAAGTGGAATGGAATTACTTCCTATTTTGGAATGAGTTCCAAACTAATTTTCAACAGGATGAAAAGGGGAAGAAGTCTGCTGCAAAGAATTCCATCACCCCTAAGAGAAGTCGAACAAAAAGGAAGGCTATCTCACCTCCAAGAGAGCCAACACAATCATCCTCTGCCAAAAGAAAAAGAACCAAAAGGAAATTACAGTTTGGTAAAGAGGGTGAGCAGACCAAGGATCTTTCTGAAAGACATAACCCTCTGAACTTACCATACAGTGACTTAGAGCCATAGCAGGAGTTAGCAGAGACACAGGGTGACAAACAGGCTAAGCAAGTTGCAGAAGATTATCCCAACTTGCCCTCACCAACTCCTCTAGATGAACACAGTCAACCATTAGCAAAAGCTTCTTCAAGCAAACCTAAAGCATCCAGGACTCAGAAAATCAATAAACTTTTGAAACAAATCTATGAGATGGAAGTTTTAGAAAGGGTCATTAAAAAGACAAATACATAGTTGACTGAAAGAAATGCAGAACTTTATAACATGAACCAAAGTCTCAATGAAAATCATGATAAAATCAAAGACAGGAACAGGGTGATGATAAGAGAGAATATGAAGCTGTACATGCAGCTTAGACTTATGAGGATAAAGTTAAAAGAATCTCAACCTCCAGCACAAGATCAAATAGGTTTGGAAACCCTAGCCGAGTTAGCTACAACAATGGTGGATATACCACAGTCTTCAACACAGCAAATTAAAGCTCCCAGATCTGTATGAGGAAGAGCAACATCATCAAAGAGGCCTTGAACACTCAACAAAGCATCAAGGTAATCAAATTTTGGCAATTTTGAAGTTTTGGACAAAGCTAAGTTTTCGGTGGTTTAGGCGAATAGGAAGATTGTTCATTAACCACCAAAAGAAGAGCTTTCGGTAGTTAATACACCTAGAATTCCTCTGCGTTAACCACCGAAACCTGTCACTAGCTAGAGAAAGATAAATTTTGCATAGATCGAGGTTTTACTAATCCGAATAATTTGAAAACACTTGAAATGGATAGATGTTGAATTATAGATTCAGATTCAAGATCCATTTTTGATGTATAAGGATTAGAAAAGGTATCCAAGTTGGTTTTGTTACCTATTTTTGTGGCAACAAATTAGGATTTTTTCACAACTCAGCAAATTTGAATTATATCCCTTGGAAGAGTCATCAATCAGCCTTGGAAGGCTATTCTTCACTGCACAAGGACTCTACAAGATATGAAGACCATGAAATGTGGAATTGACCTCATTTTGATGATCATTCCTTATCTTTTGCAATTGAGTTTTGACTTTCTATCTTTAGCATATCTGATCCATTCTTTTAGGATCTGAAAACTGTATTGTAAAGCTATAAAGCTGAAGACAGAAGATGAACTAAAGGTTCGATTTTGAGTTATATATTCTACTATTTTGTATGGAAGACATTTTCTTTAATATATCATCCTGCAAGCTTCTTTCATTTGTTATTGTCAGGCCCTCCTTCATCTTTATCTATGCATATGAGTTGAATTCATTCTTTTGTCTCTGTTTAATGGTCCTATGGTAACTGTCATCTTACTTTTGACTATTAAGCAAGAATCATAAGCATCTTTGGCTAGTTTTTTGACCCATCATATATATGGTTTATGTATGTTTTGGTTAACCGATTGGTTTTCTTATCCATCTGTTATACAAATCTATCTGACAAATAACTCTTGAAGGCCTTGTGTTGCATGAATATAGTTAGACTTTCTTGAAGATACAATCCAGAGATTAAGATATTCATCTTGATCCAAACCCACATCTATTACTGATAAAATAGTTTCCAAAAAGATTAAGTTACCAGGCATCTCTGACTTACAACCTAGGAGAGTTTCCTGGAGTGATAACACACCTCAACAATTGGAGGAAAGAAAAGCAAAAGGTTTATTCTTTAATTGTGAAAGCAAGTATAGTAAGGGACATAAGTGTGGTGAGAAGAAATTATTCTACATATATTGTGAAGAGGAAGAAGAATAAGAACAAGAACCATCTCAAGATGAAAATGTAGAAGCAATTTCTTCTGAAGAGTTGACTCCCAAGATATCATGTAATACATTGGTTGGAATTAGCACTCCTAAAACCCTCAAGATCAAAGGATATATCAAAAAGAAAAAGGTAATAGTCCTAATCGATTATGGTAGTACTCATAATTTCATTCACTATAAATTAGCCAAAGCTCTCAATTACGTTGTATATCCAGCACCAGAGTTTCAAGTAATGATTGTAGATGGAGGAACTATCAATTTCTCAGGAAAATTCAATAAGATGAATCTTACTATGGGGTAATATGTAATGAATAGTCCAATGATTGCTATACCCATGGGTGGTGCTGATGTCGTACTAGGAACCAATGGTTACAATCATTAGGAACAATGGCTTTTAATTTTCAAGAACTTTTCATGAAATTTTTATTGGAAGGGAAATAAATTGAGATAAGAGGTATCACGGGGAAACCTGGTAAGGTGATAAGCTCTAATGGCATGAAAAAATTATTGAAAGAGGGGAATCAAGGTGTAATTTCACAACTATGCTCACTAGATGTTCAAACATCTAAGCCATCTATTCTCCTAGATCTCCAAGGGATCATCGATAAGCATTCCAAAGTATTTGAAGATATTCCCAAAAGTATTTCACCCACTCGAAATCATGATCATGATATTCACCTCATTCCTGGGAGTGTTCCTCCAAATATCAGGTCGTACAGATACCCTTATGCCTAGAAGAGTGAAATTGAGCGCATGGTTGAAGAAATGTTAGAGGTTGGCATTATTAGACCTAGTCAAATTTCTTACTCTGCACTAGTGTTAATGGCATTCAAGAAATATGGCTTGTGGCGTATGTGTCCAGATTATAGAGAGCTCAACAAGATCGCTATTAAAGATAAGTTTCCCATTCCCATAATTGATGAATTTTTAGATGAACTACATGGAGCAATCTATTTCACAAAGTTGGATCTTCGTTCAGGGTATCATCAGATTAGAATGAAGGAAGAAGGTATCCTAAAAACAACATTTTGAACTCATGAAGGCCATTATGAATTTTTGGTCATGCCTTTTGGCCTTACAAATGCACCTTCCACATTCCAAGGGTTGATGAATTCTATCTTCAAGCCCTTCCTTCGAAATTTTGTGTTGGTATTTTTTGATGATATACTAATCTATATCAAGTCTTGGGAGGATCATGTGCGACATGTTGACAAGGTGCTACAACTACTAAAGGAGAAACAACTATATGCCAAACCATCCAAATGTTTCTTTGGGGTGAAGGAGGTAGAGTATTTGTGTCATATTGTATCTCATGAAGGTGTCAAGGTAGACCCTAACAATATTAAGGCCATGATGGACTGGCCGATTCCCAAAACATTGAAGAATCTTAGAGGATTTTTGGGTTTGACAGGTTACTACCGCAAGTTTTTTCGGAACTATGGGAGAATAGAAACACCTTTAATGACACTAATTAAGAATGATGCATTTTCATGGACTCCAGAGGCAACTAAATTTTTTGAACAACTTAAAGAGGTGATGTGAAAAACCCTTATCTTGACCACACCAGACTTCACAAAAACCTTTATTTTGGAATGTGATGCCTGGAGAAATGGAATTGGTGTTGTCCTAATGCAAGAAGGAAGGATCCTGGATTTTGAAAGTCGGCCACTCAAGGGAAATGACTTACACAAACCAATTTATGAGAAGGAAATGATGGAAATACTACATTCATTGAATAAATGACACCCTTACCTAATAGGTAGGCACTTCAAGGTCAAAACAGATCATGATAGTCTTAAATACTTCTTGGAACAAAGACTGTCTTCAGAAGAAAAACAAAAATGGATGAACAAGATATTGGGTTATGATTTTGAATTCGTCTATAAAAAAGGGAAGCAAAATGTTGTCACAGATGCACTCTCAAGAAAGAATGAAGATGTCGAGGCCTTTCTCTGTGCTATCTCGATCATCCAACCCAATTGGATAATAAAAGCAAGGGATGAATGGAAGAATGACGAAAACATGTGGACTCTCATTCAAAGGTTGCAGGAGGATTCCAGTGCATCAGATACATTTACATGGAAAAATAATTCACTATGGTACAAGGATCGCTTATATTTATGTAAGAACTCCCAACTCAAACAAAAGGTACTATTGGAATTGCACACCTCTCTGGTAGGAGGGCACTCGGGATTTTTGAAAACCTGCCATAGGGTCAAGAAGGAATTTTTTTGGGATGGCCTTAAAACTGATGTTCAAAGGTTTGTGGTAGAATGTTTGGTTTGCCAACAAAATAAGGTGGAAGAAATTAACACCCCATGTCTTTTACAACCATTAGCCATCCCAAGTCAACGTTGGGAGGTAGTTTCCATGGATTTCATCACAAGGTTACCGAAGTCTGAAGGAAAGAGTGTCATCATGGTGATTGTTGATAGACTGACCAAGTACGCACACTTTTGTGTACTCTCTCATCCCTTCAAATCTAGTATAGTTTCCATCGCATTCATGGAGACAGTTCAAAAGCTACATGGAAGCCCAAAAATTATTATAAGTGACAGAGATCCCATCTTCACTGGAAATTTTTGGACATAATTATTTTCTTGCTTGGGTACTCAATTGGCTCATAGCACATCCTATCATCCTCAATCTGATGGACAAACCAAGATAGTGAACAAATGTCTAGAAGGCTACCTTCGTTGCTTTGTCTCTGATAAACAAACACAATGGTTCAAATGGTTACCCTTGGCAGAATGGTGGTATAACACTTCCTTTCATACTGCAAGAAAAATGACACCATTTATGGCACTCTATGGATACCACTCTCCTTCCACCACTTCTTCACTAAAAGAAAAATCTAAGGTTCAAGCAGTGGAAGATCACATCGAGCATCAAAAACAAGTTCTCCCAATATTAAAGGACAACTTGACCATGGCACATAATCACATGAAACAACAAGCAGACCAACATCATAGTGAAAGAAGTTTTGAAGTAGGGGATTGGGTATTTTTAAGACTACAACCATACAAACAGATGACCCTCAAGAAAGCCAAGAAGTATAACAAATTATCACCAAAGTATTATGGCCCTTATAAGATGTTGCAAAATATTGGTACTATGGCATACAAATTGGAGTTGCATGCATCTTCATGAGTACACCCAATTTTCCATGTTTCATGCTTAAAGAAGGTTATAGATGACAAGATCCCAGTTCAAACTATATTTCCAGAACTTGAAAAGGAAGGAAAAATCATATTGGAGTTTGAAGCCATCCCTGACATAAGAAGTCGCCAGCTAAGGAATAAATCCATTTCAGAGTATCTCATTAAATGGAGGAAACTATCGGCTGAAGATTCCACTTGGGAAGATGATTCTTTTATACAGAAGCATCCATAGTTACTCAAGTGTTGCGGAAAACACTTGTCTCAAGGGGAGGGGAATGCTAAGCCCTAAATAGTGTCACATTACCCCTTCATTGGGGCATATTACATTAGTAATGTTACTTTAATTATGCCATCTTGGGTCCATTAGTTATAATTGTACCTGCTAGTCTCTTGTATATAGCAAGGAGACATTTTAGTTTTGAATCATCTTGTATTTGGTCATTTATGTGGGTATAAGGAGGTTTCCCCCTCGAAGAGGCTTATTATCTGAATTTCTCTCTCTTTTCAAGGCGTTAAGTACTTATTCTGAGGTTTTTTTATGCTATATTGATATTTGGTTCTTAACAGTGAACAAGTTGTAAAGGGCCCTGTTATCGCACAATCTATACTTGCCCAAATCCCAAGGCAAGTGAAACAAAATTGGCGTAACAAGGGGGTGACCTATCACTGTCACCTTAATAGGAAACCCCTTTATGTTTAGGAGTATGTTAAGATTACCCCAAGGGAGACGTCCCTAGTGACCTAAAGGGTCGATGAAGCTAAAGCAAGGATGCGAAGATACCCCCCTCTCACTGGTCACTCAAGTCAAAAAGGTCTTTATGTCTTAAGAGATGAAGCAAATTTAATGGATGAAGTGTACCTACCCAGAACAAGACAACAAGCAAAAATATGGTAGTTTCAAGTACAAAATGATGTTAGTGCTTAAATAAGACAATAAACCTTTGAAATATATGCTAGCTGATATAAAATTGCAGCAATATGAGAGTTTACAACAACAAGAAGTAATTTGTAACAAATACAAGAAATATTCCTCCAAATTGCTTGATAAGATAGTGAAAAGATAGCATTTATTAGCCAGATCGAAAATCAAGTGTCACTAACAAGTTTAGAAGTGTTTAGTTAGAATTTAATATAGATTATGCAGATAATTTGTTGCATCAAGATGGTTGTAGCAATGATTTATAACAACAAGAAGTAAGTTAGTTGTCTAGGCTAGGTTGGTGTTCGTTTTAGTCAGTGAAAGCTAGGAGGTTCAAGCTTTGAGTGTTAGTTTGATCTCTAAACAAAAGGATTGTAAGGACTAGTGCCTTTAAAGGGTTATGGATTCAAAATTTCAGCAACATTCATTTGGAGTAAGCAACAAAATGATTATGTTTATCCAAGTAAAGGATAAATCTTAGAAGAGTAGTGACTTAAGTCTTCTTAAGATTCAATCTTAGGGGAGGTGAGCTACTAGAGAGTAGGCACTTCTACGCCCTAGCAATTTTCCTCCTTCTTAGATATTTGAAAGAAATATTTAGATGCAACCACAATTAATCAATACCTCTAAAGTGCTATCACTTTGGATCTTTAGAGGCTTGTGTTGGGCCCCAACAACTCCCCCTAAATGTTTACAAAATTTAAAGGCCCCCCATTAGAATCTTGATAATTATGATGAGCTACAGAGTCAACATTTTCAAATAGTTTCATACCTTGGCTTGCTTTGAGACAAAGTTAAGACATTCACTATAGTATGAGACATTCATTACAAGAGTATATGTCAAAAGTTAGAAACGAGCATAAAAATCTCAAT
>ML814454.1:20867-45715 GCA_009831015.1 Picea engelmannii | reverse complement strand
AGTTTAAATTCATTTTTTATTTTATTGTTCTAGATTTTGTTTTATTCACAATTTTTAGGTTATTAATTTAGGTTTCTTTTTGTTTCACAAGTTTCTATTATCAAATATTTGATACGGATCTGATCATGGCTTGATTTTATTATCCAAATACATTCAAGATGACTGATCCAAAAATAATATTGGATTGCTACAAATAATTTTATGAGCAACAACAGATAAAATTTGGAAAGGCGTCAAGATCAGACATGAGATTTTGAAGGACTGATTGCATCCAAACCGTGAGGAATTTGAAGAAACAGTTGAAAACCCAGAACCCAAATGGACCCATTTACCTGTCATGTTGATATTTTCCCAAACAAATGCATGATTTAAGAGATATTTGTGTCTCTTTACAAGACAAATTCCAGGTGGCGAAAATTAATAGTGACGCCCAGAATATTCATTCATTGTATAAATATGTGAGAAAGATCAGAGCCAGAGAGATCCAAGAATTAGAGAGGAGGATTTTTATCCTCTCTTTTGTATATTATTTCTTTTGTAAACTTTTTTCTTTTCAAATGGAGTAACGGATGGTTGGAATCTTTGGGAGAATGGACGAGTATTTTCAAAGAAGAATATGAAATTCCAGGTTGCTTAATGACTTTTGTCCTGTGAGTAAAATGGTTTTATTTTCATTATAATATCTTCATATTCTTTGAATAATTGATTATGCATTGATTTAAATTAGCTTTAGTCTATTTTATCAATACATGGTTAATTGTTATCATTTATGTATTAATTTTTTCAATCTTTAAGAGTCTATTATCTTAAAAATTCTTCCAGGACTACAATATGGGCATGTGATTTTGAGAAAGAATATGGGAAATAAATTCATCTTTGGCTTTAGACCTGTGTGATGCTTATTCCATTATATTCTTTCATTACTGTTATATTATGAAAATGTTATTATGGTTGATTTTAACTTTAGCTTATCATCATATGGTGTTTTCATACTGTTAAATGTTATATGTTGTCCATAATTTCTTATTCCATTTTTTTACGTGTGATCAATCGATCATTTGATTATTTTGGAATTTATTTATAATGTTAAATGATGGATAATATCAATACTCAGAATTGAGTTTTCTTTTGTTTTTAAATATTGATTATCTTAAGATCACATGATTTTTAATTAGTTGTCTTCCTGTTGTTATTAATTTACTCCAATATCAAATACTTCTTGGAATGTATTCTGGAAGTGCTAGTATTTTTCTGTTATAGGTTTCCCTTAACAACAGTACAGGCAGGAGCTCATACAACACAAAAAGATAATACCAGTTTCGTTGATTAGCTACATATTATTCCGTGTGTTATTTAGTTAAGTTGTTTATGAATGAAACAATGATTACATTAATTAGCTTTGACTGTTTGTCACAGTTTCAATCGTATTCATTTAGTATTTATTTGTTTAATATCTTTAAATAAAAATAAATCCAAAAAGAAGTATTGTTCATATTTGATTCATAAACTTTATCAAACAATCATTTTCACAAGATTTCATGCAAACCTTGTAAACTATATATAAATTGTTCATAATCATTTGTATATTCACATTCTTAGATAAATATTTGTAATTATTGTGTTGATTGTTAGAATCTTTTATTTATTTTCTTTTCTTTTTTCTATCTTGAGGACCCTACTTGGCTAATGGAGCCATTAAACCCGTCAAAATAGGTTACACCAAATGGCTTGGGTTATTTAGACAACCCCGAACTGGATCTATTCTTCCAGTTGATGCCATGCCAAATTTTCCCGTCAACAAATGGTGCTAGAAGGAGGGCCAAACTAACAAGATGGCCTTGTAGGAGCTTTTATTTCGAATGTATTTAATTTCCCCATGGCTCCCCAAATCATTGTGTTGGAACATGCTTTCCACTTCTCACTACCAGTTATTCCCAACAAGACATCTAATCTCTTTTGAGAACTCACCTTTGATGGTGAAGGGAACACATCTGCAGTAGACCATATTTCTAAATTTTTTTATAAGTGTTTAAGGCATAAGATCACTGATTCTAATGTTACATGTAGATTGTTCGCTCTCACTTTCCAAGGTAGGGTTAAAATTTGGTTTGAATCTTTTCAGGCTAATTCTATTCATTCTTTGTCTGAGTTTGTATTTGAGTTTTTATCAGATTTTAGCAACTATGATTATGATGAATTAAGTGAAGAATTAAGTTGCTTAAGGAAAGAAAATGGTGAATCATTCAATGATTTTGGAATTAGGTTAATCCATGTGTGTACTAGATTCCCTTTGAAAGAAATGTCGCTTATTAATGAGTGGTTTGAATATCTCGTTTCTCTTTCAGACAAGCAAGACCAATTAATTATTAACCAATCTGAATTGAGCACTAACACTCAAACACAAGATGGTTCAAATTTTCATGTTGATCTTGAAGATTTTGAAGCACCATAATTTTTGTCGACTTCTTTCATTTTGGAAAATCATGAGCCACATAATGAAATTGTCACATATAATCATTCTTTTTAAACAATGTCTCCTCCTATCGAAGAAGGAACCTTTACTTTAAAAGATGACAGTTGTCACACTCTCATAGATTTTATAAAAATTTCTAAAGTAAAAGAGGTTGAATGTGAAGTTGATAATCATGTGGATGATAAATCTTCCCCTAATTTAGTTGAACAGATCCATGATCAATCAGTGGGAGACAAAATCATTAGGTGGACTATTAATCAACCTTCTATCTCTAGTGATTTTCTCTCAAAGTTTCCCTTACATAATGAACCAAATTGTCTCTTAGAAACTGTCTCATATTATTTAAAAGAGAATACAACACAGGTTGATCAGTTTATACAAGGAGAGGGAACAAAACCATATTTTGAAACGTATATACCTATCATTTCAAGAGATGCATTTCGTCTCCTCAATTCTTCTACATATTATTCCTTGTACCCCGACATTTTTTATCCTAATGTTGTGCAATTGCATGTTCCATATTGCCTTGGAGAGAATTCAACATTATCTAATCAGGTGCAAAGAGATTATTGAATAGAAGATAAAGAGGAAAATAATTCTACTCATGAACATATCAATTCTTATTCTCATCAATTATTCGTGGGTAAATCAAGAAATGATTTGAAAGAGTCTCAAATTGCATCTTCCATTGATTCATCTCAATTTCTGATTAAAGAAGAATCTAGATTTTTTCATGATCAATTAGTATAATCGGCCAAATATTGTTACCAATGATGATTATTCAAAAATGTTGGTCGTTCCATTTAGTCCACCTCAAATAATTAATCTTTAAGTATTTAAGCTCAATGGAAAGTTTAAAGAGATTGATACATTTATTTTTCGATCAATAATCATGATAAGTTCTTTCCATCTTGATCAGACCTTTTTACAAGATTCTTTCCTTGATAGTCTAATACTTTATTCTCATCAGGAATATTTTTCATATGTGAATTCTTTAGAACAATCCCATGTTAGTAATTGCATGTATTATGATAGGGTTGCAGATTGGTTGGAGTATTCATATCTCGAAAAGTTTCCAGGGAATGATAAGATTATCTTCACTTTATTAAGAGATCAAGGAGGTAACTTTAACACACTCATTTTACATCCTTCAGATGGAGAAAATATGGAATGAAAGGAAAATTGTCAGGAGGATGGGGAACTTCAGTTTAGGCCGATGGTTATGTCAGGTCCCCATAATCTCAATTTTTCATATTTTTGTGACCCATATAATGACAAAATTGCAGAATGGCTAGAGGATTCATACAAAAATAATGTTCAAGGGAATGGTAAGGTCATGCTTGATTTGTTTTTAAATGATGATGATAAAGGTAACTATGATATATTTTTGTTATTTTTCGATATACTACAATTCTTGTTAGTAATATTTGATCTTGTTTCCATTGCAGGATTGGAGTTAATTTGATGGCTACATTGGAAGCATGACTTCACTTAGTATTTTTTATTTGTTTAATAGTTAGAGTAGGTTTAGGAGTAGGTTTTCCTTTAGTTTTCTTTCTCAATATTTCTTTGTCTAATAATGCAGTTATAAACACAAGTGGGTATGACGTAGACGCCGACCCTATCGGCCCTCGGGTCAACAATCCGCTACAGGATCGCTCTACTTCCTCTCCTTGAGTCAGATTGACTCTTCGATTCCTCTTTGGGGAATCCAACAAACACAAAATGATGCTTCTCCACAGGTCCTTGCGAATTGATCTCACGCGATCGAACATGAAACCTCAATTTCCGCCTCCTTTTGACCAAACGATGTGGTCATGCTTCTCACGATTTCGGGACCTCGGAGTTCGTGAATTCAGGACTTCTCCTCCCAAAATCTTCAACTCTTCACCTTCCAAGACTAGAACTCCCCATGTGCCTAAGTTCTTGTCACAACTCACTACTCGTGAGTTCGTGAGTTGAAACTCCCAACTCTTTCTTTCAAATCTCATGATACCTGAAATGTTGATACGGGTATGCTCCTTCTCTTGTCAGCGCTCTCCATGCGTGACCACTGGCTAGGCCTGTCTCTAGCACTTTTTTCTTCTCGTCGCTTCGTGAGTTTCAATATCGAACTCCCGACTCTTGTCTCATGAATCCCTGAGCCATGAGAGGTCAATGGGGTATTGACTTCTTTCAACAGATGACATGCGTCCACTCATTTCTTCCATGGGCCCACCTCGCGATTCTGTCACATGTCCCTCATGCTATCTTCACACTTCACGATTTCTCTCCTCAAGCAATGCCTCCTTGGTATCCCTGACACCCGAAGTGCCGAGATCCCGAACTCGTTAGCAACCTTATCGCAACTCGCAACTTCGGGACTTTTGGGATGGAAGTCGCAACCTTCTATCCTCTGAAACGCCAAAACGTTGAACCCCGATACACGTCATCGATAGCTGTCCCCACACACACGTTTCTTTGCCCCTTCAGGATGTCACCTTTCGAAACCTGCGAAATGCTTAGACTCCAGCACATGTCCAAGTACTAGGCCCCACTACGAAACTTTCCACCTTGTCGGGGTTTCAGACTTCGCAGTTTCGCAAATCCAAATGACGAAGTTTCGGTCTTTCCACCCATGAAACCCCGAAATGGAATTTCGCGAGTAGATCCAATGGTCCTCGTTGGCATGAATCTACGATCCTCTCTCTCCTTAGATTCCTCTTGCAGAAAAATGACCACCATAGCCTCCTTGCTCCTCTGCGAGATCTGATGGCTCGTGGGATTTCGCGAATTCTCCACGGAGAATTTCGACCGTCCGTTCTCCCTTCTGAGAACTTCTGCAAATTTGATAAAGTGGTTTGCCATGAAACTTAACCGCCTGCGACACAACCTTGCGACGCCTCCTTTCAACACCTCAAGGCATCAACCTTCTGTGCTTTTCTTCGACAACTGCGAAGACTCTATCCCTCTTGAGCTTTCTCCAACTTCGATTCTTAAAGAAGACTCATGCATGCACTCCTCGCGGAAAATCCTTCAATTACTTTAAAGAATTGAAGTCCTTCGACTCTGCGCACTCCCTGCAACAATAGTCCTTCAAAAATCTCTCAAGTTTGCAAAATCTGAGACTTTACTCAGCCTACATACGCCTTCACAACTCCTATGCCCAACTTGCACTTCTACGGGAATGAGAACAGTTGTTAACCCTCTTGAGATTTCAGAGATAAAACTATGAACTCTTGTCAACGCACTCCTTGCGAACAACTTCGCTGCACTCCTGCAGGAACTCTTGCTCAGATAGAGAAACAATTGAAACTCATTCCTTACTTTCTCTCAGACTTCAAACACAAAGCATGAACTCATATACACAACATATAAAGCAAATGTATAACAGAAAGTAAACATCCATGAGCATAACATTCAACAATGCATACACAGAGAATATCACAACACCATGAATCTAAATCGAATTTTTTTGTATTAATCCATAACTTCTGTACATGTAATTCTTGTACACAACTCTCTGCTCTCTTCTCTATGCTCTATGATCTATGCTCATAATAATCTTACAACTATACAATGAGGGTGTCTATATCATGTTTCCCTCTTTCACTCTAAAACTGTCTAATCTAAGCATTAAATTCTATCTACCTACATTCATTACACATAAAGGCTCCTATCTACTATGGACTAGAGCGGATCGCTCAAGGTCCTTTAATAATACAATCATGCCTCCACTTAATGACCTCATTAATATTTCAAAAAAATTTCAAAAAATGTGCTCGGTGCTTTTCCAGTTGTCTCTTATCTCCGCGTTGGCTCGCTGTTGGCTATGCTTGCACACCCTTATGATGCTCCTGCATCATACTCCCTCGTTTGAAAATTTTCATGGGCTCCTGTCCATGAGCTCGCGCACGGTTTGCCCATGCTTCTGTATTTTGGCTTCGTTCTCCTAGCTGGCATCTTGAACTGGATGGCCCTTCCACTTGACCAAGTATTCAAAGTATTGCTTCCGCCTGGTCATCTTACCAACTCTTTTGTCCAGTATGCGCTCCATCTATGGCTTTTCTGCAACTGGAATTTGTTTTATCCACTGAACCTATGGCTGTTCATTTCATTCTTCTACTTCCTTAGCTTTATAAGGGTACAAATATGAGACATCGAATATCAGAGAAATTCCGATCCCATCGGGTAATTCAATTTCATATGCATTCGCCCCAAATTTCTTAAAGACCTTACATGATCCAATCTTCTTCATCTTGAGTTTATGATATGTTCCCCACAGGAACCTTTCCTTTCTCAAATGTGCAAGGATCAAATCGTCAACTTCAAACTAAATTTCTCTCCTACATTGATCTGCCCTGCATTTATATTCTTGGCTTGAATGTTGCAATCGCTCCTTCACCTGGCTATGAATCTCCTTCATCGCTTCTGCGAAATCTTCTGCACTAGCGCTCCTAGTCGCAATCTATTCTAAATATCTCAACTCAGAAATTCCTCTTGGCTGCATGCCATAAACAATATGAAATGGACTCTATCCTATGCTCCTATTAATTGAATCATTATAAGAAAATTTTGCTTGTTGTAGAATATTGTCCCACTGACTGTGGTGGTCACCAAACTCCTCAACAAGTCTCCCAAGCTCCTATTCACAGCTTCTTTCTGTCCATCCGTCTGGGGATGATAAGATGAACTGAAAAACAAGTTCATCCCCAACTTTTTCCATAAGGTTCTCTAGAAGTTTCCTACGAACTTAGTCTCTCAATCCAAAACTATGCTTCTTGGAAAGCCGTGAAGTCGAATGACTTATTTGAAAAATAGGTTCGCAATGTGAGTTGTGTCACTGGTTTTATGACATGGAATGAAATGTGCCATTTTGGAAAATCTATCCACCACCACAAAGATTGAGTCAAACAATATTTTTGTTCTTGGAAACCCCAATATGAAGTCCATGCTGACTACATCCCACAACCTCTCAGGTATGGGAAATGGTTGATAAAAGCCTGCATTCTGCCTCTTTCCTTTTGAATGTTGGAAAATTCTACATCTGTCCACAAATATTTTGACGTCTGCTCGCATTCCTAGCCAAAAATATGACTCATTCAACTTTGCGAACATCTTGTCATGACCGAAATGCCCGACCAATCCTCCACTGTGTTTCTCCTTCAGCAAATTCTCCCTCATGGAGCATTTTGGAATACAAAGTTGATTATCTTTAAACAGTAATCCTTCATGGATCATGTATTCTGACCATTGGCTTCTATCTATGAGAATTGGATTCTCAGCTTCTTCGTACACCTCTTTAAAATATGGATCATCTTGATACATCTCCTTGAGATCATCAAAACCCAACGTTTTGACCATGAACTCCTGCAATAGCAAACACTTTCTGCTCAAAGCATCAACAACTTTGTTAGCAGTACCAGAAATATGTTTAATCACAAAAGTGAAATTTTGCATATATTCAACCCATTTTACATGTATTTGATTCAACTTCTCGTGTTGAGTCACAAATTGCAATGCATGATTATCACTGTGTAAGACAAACTCTTTAGGAATTAAGTAATGTCTCCATTTCTTCAATGCCTGTATAATAGCATAGAACTCCTTGTCATACGTGGAGTATTTTACTTTCGCTTCATTCAGCTTCTCGTTGAAGTATGATATCGACCTGTCTTATTGAATCAAAACTGCCCCTATTACAAATCCACTTGCATCGCATTTCACTTGAAATGTCTTTTGGAAATCAGGCAACACCAGGATTGGTTGTTCCATGATTTTCCTTTTCAACAAATTAAAACTCTTTTCGACTTCTTCTGTCCAGTGAAAATATTTGTGTCTCTTCTTCACTATGTCCATCATTAGTGCACTAATTCCACTGAAATTCCTGATGAACTTTTGGTAGAAACTAGCCAATCCATGAAAACTTCTCACCTCAAAGATATTCTTTGGTGACGACCAATTCTTGATTACCTCCACCTTATTCAGATCCATCCTCAACTTATCTGCAGAAATAACAAACCCCAAATAAATGGGCTCCGTCTTCATGAATGAATATTTATTCATGTTTATCAACAACTTCTCCTGTTGTAACCTCTACATCACTGTAGTCAAATGTTTCATATGCTCTGCCTTTGTTTTACTGAAAATCAATATGTCATCAAGGTACACAATGAAAAATTTTCCGATGAAATCCTTCAGGACTTCATTCATCAATCTCATGAAAGTACTCGGCATGTTTGTTAAACCAAACAAGATTACAAGCCATTTGTATAACCCTTCATTGGTTTTGAATGCTTTCTTCCATTCATCTCCTTCTCTCATGCAAATCTGATGATAACCACTCTTCAAATCAATCTTTGAAAAAAAATTTGCTCCACTCAAGCAATCCATCAAATCATCCATCCTTAGCAATGGAAATCTATACCTGATGGTTATCTTGTTGATCACTCTCAAATTAGTACACATCCTACAGCCTCTGTCTTTCTTCGGATTGAGTACCGTCAGAACAACACACGAACTCAAGCTTTCTCTAACCAAACCTTTGTCCAACAAATCTTGGACTTGTCTTTTGACCTCTTCATTCTCCTGCGGTGTCAATATGTATGTTGCTTTGTTTGGTAAACTAGCTCCAGGTATGAGATCAATATGATGACTCACACTTCTGATCGGTGGCAATGGACAAGGTAGTTCATCCACTACTATGTTAGCGAACTCTTCCAGCAGTTCATGAACCTCTTTTGATAAATCATCTACCCTTGTGCTGGTTAAAACAATCTTTGGCTTCCTGAACACAATGAATTGCGGTTCCTCCATCTTCTTAACCTATGTAAGAAGTTCTTTCCCACTCATGAGAAGTACAGTGTTACTTACTTCAGGCTTCACCTCTTTATCCTTAATTGGAAACAACATGTGAGTTCTCCCATTCTTCTCTAGGGTGTATGTGTTCATTCTCTCATCATGAATCACATTCCTGTCATATTGCCACGATCTACCCAACAATAGATGGAAAACATCCATAGGTATAACATCACAAAGTATTTCATCTTTATACCCTCCTATTTTAAACTCAACTAAACATTGCTTAGTGACATTTACCTGATGTCCTTTTTGCAACCACGAAACTCTATATGGGCTTGGATGATCAATCGTCTCCTGCTCCAGTTTTTCTACCATCTCTGTAGAAACGATATTATTCGTGCTACCACTGTCTACAATAACTTTACATTTCCAATCTTTGGCTTTGCACGCAGTCCGAAAAAGTTTGTTTCTTTGGACTGAACTCTCCACCTCCTTCTCTGGTGTCAAAAGATATTTTCGCATCATCAACGATCTTCCACCTTCAACATCTTCTGCCTCAACATTTCACCTTTGTGCTTTGGCAATGTGAGTCTCTCCTTCCTCTTTCTTCTTGTTTGGACATTCATAAGACTTGTGTCCAACCTTTCTGCACATGAAGCATGTTATCACTCCACCTCTTCCTCTTCCTCTACCTCTAGTACGAGGAAAAATATTGTTATCAGCATACTCTCCTCTCTGATCAACATACTGCCTTCTCTTTCCAGCATATTTCCCTTTCTGTGAGCTTCCACCTCTCTCAATATGAGGTTTCTTCCATTCTTCCTTAGGCTTCCGATTTCTATCTTGGATGACTGATTTTCCCATGGCTTGATTTTTGCCTCAGCCTCTTTGACCTTGATTTCAGCTCAGCTTCTCTTCCACCTTTAGAGCCATTTGATAAGCATCTTCCACCATTTAGACGGTCATCATGCTCATCTTGTCCTGAATTTTGTATCTTAGGCCATTCATATACCTGGCAACCTTTTCATCATTACTTTCACGATGACCTTCTCTGATGCTCAACCTGTAGAACTCTTCAGTGTACTCCTTCACTGTTATCAGCTTCTGTCTCAAGTTCTGCATCCTTCGAAATAGAGTAATCTGGTAATCTCTGGGAATGAATTTCGCTTTCATCTTTGCAATCATCATATCCCAACTCTTAATTTTCTACTTACCTTGGCAGCGTCTGTCATCTTGCAGTTCATCCCACCACAATGCTGCATGTCCTTTAAGTCTCGTGATAACATGTTTGACCTTCTTATCTTCTTCGACATCTTCATAGTCAAAATATGTGTCCAGAGCTCTAATCCAGTCTAGAAGCTCTTCAGCATCCAAGTTTCCCTCATAAACTAAAATGTCCATTTTGTCTCTTGCACTCATTCTTGCAACAGCTCTAAGCAAGCATTCATTTTCTACATCTTCTACTGTGACTTCTTCTTCTCCATGTCCAGCTTCATCTTCACTTTCAGACTTACTAACATCTCCAATATCATCTATGCTCCTCTGTTTTATTTCCATGTCCATGACTCTAGCGCGTAGGTCATGTATATCTCTTTCCACGACTGGATTCGACACCTGTCTACCTCTTTCTCTTGACACCTCCCTATCCTTTGGTGGATTGGGTGTTTGTCTGTCCCTTCTCCTTGGCGGCATGACTGAAATTCCTTCTCGCTTTTCCTGCCTAAAATATACAAACAAGAATCAGGCTCTGATACCAGTTGACGCAGACACCGACCCTATTGGCCCTCAGGTCGACAATCCACTACAAGATCACTTTACTTCCTCTCCTTAAGTCAGATTGACTCTTTGATTCCTCTTCGGGGAATCCAACAAACACAAAATGATGCTTCTCCACAGGTCCTTGCGAATTGAGCTCACGCGATCGAACATGAAACCTCAATTCCTGCCTCCTTTTGACCAAACGATGTGGTCGTGTTTCTCACAATTTCGGGACCTCAGAGTTCAAGACTTCGGGACTTCTCCTCCCAAAATCTTCAACTCTTCACCTTTCGATACCCAAACTCCTGATGTACCTAAGTGCTTGTCACAACTCGCTACTTGCGAGTTCATGAGTTGAAACTCCCAACTCTTGCTTCCAAATATCGTGATACCTGAAATGTTGATACAGGTACGTTTCTTCTCTTGTCAGCTCTCTTCGCGCATGACCACCGGCTAGGCCTGTCTCTATCACTTTTCACTTATCGCCACTTCATGAGTTTCGATATCGAACTCTCGACTCTTGTCTCGTGAATCCCCGAGCCATGAGAGGTCAACGGGGTATTGGCTTCTTTCAATAGACGACATGCATCCATTCGTTTCTTCCACGGGCCCACCTCGCGATTCTGTCACGTGTCCCTCATGCTATCTTCCCACTTCGCGATTTTGCTCCTCAAGCGATGCCTCCTTGGTATCCATGACACCCAAAGTGCCAAGATCCCGAACTCGTCAGCAACCTTATCTCATGTAGCGCACCTTTTCTGCTACTTTGTTTAATCGCTCTTAAAAGAAGACTATAACACCACTTTGTACATAACTCATACAGATGTTATTTAACCCACATGCCTTTAAAAAATAAACACATTCAACACAGAGTATTCATATGAATTACTTCCATAATCAACAAGCAATTATCTTTTCATATTAATTCATATACATAGCGGAAAACATGATACATAAGCAACACAGTCATGTAAAACATGATTAAAACATAATCAGATACTTATCTTTATCAATGGTATATTCCACCAACCAAGTGCAGGCCTTCCATGAACCTCCTAGTATTAGACCACACTACTCATCATCTCAGCAGTGGGTCACCCCCGAGTTGGGACTAAGCTCCACCCCAAGGCAAGGAAATCTAGGCTAGGCTGAGGTTACATGGAAAACAACACACAACCACAAGGAAGGGATTATATCCAAGGAACCTCCCATGCTCACTGTCGACAGACCCTCATTCCCCACATGCCTATTCCACCCCAGGAGAATACACCTTCTCTGTCACCTGGACAGTCCTTCGGCTGCTAATCTCCCTTGCCTTGGGTTACAGGAACAGGCCGGACCGAAAGTCTCCGAGCTCTGTGGCAGCTACAGGGTTCCTTCCAGGAGTCCTCTCCTTCCTTTGTGCACTCTCTCACCTGGAGAGAATCGCTCACAGGCCAACAACCTTTTCTTCCAACCTTAATTACCTCTCTCACCTGGAGAGAGCGTTGCACCACTGGACAACAAGACCCCACGCAGTCTAGCACTGCATGGTCACAACAACTCAGGGGAAAACAGACATGGGCTTCCCAACAGGTTCAACAATGGATGGTCACTTCTATTTCCCAATCCGCCAGCATAGAATAGACTCACACTCTGGTTGTCGGGGATGCGTGACAAACAATCCATGCAGGGTCAACACAAGTTCGAACTGTTCAGACATGGGTAGTACTGGCTATCTCATAAGTCAACCCAGGCTTTCATCTTTCAAGGATGCACGAGGGTATTCTTTTTGCAGAGGTTCGATCGTTTACCTTCAGACCGTCAGGTAAAATGGAGGAGAGCCCCTCTCACAGCTCTTCCTGGTCGTTTTATTTGCATGCACTAGGGCTAACACTTGTCACCATTGGAACTGCATGCGTTCCATCAACATGCATCCCCTTTGCACGCTTACCCTTTCCAAAACTTAGGATGAAATGAAATATAAAATGCACATGTTTTTTTTTTTTTTTTGGAATAATATTAAAATATTATTCCCAGGCTTAAGCCCCCCCTAGGCTTAGCCCCCAGGCTCAACACTTAGCCCCTTTCCCACCTTCCATCCCCTAATTCCTTGCCCACTCTGTGGATTCTCAATCCCCCTTCACTCATTCATCGTGGTCGGTCTGCACCTAGCGGTGTTTATATTTTATTAAATGTTTTGCATACATACAAGTACAACAATAGGCTCCTGGCCTTCAACACTTAGGCTCCCTGGCCTAACAAACACATAAGTCTCCAGCTTATAAGAACTTGGCTCACCATCCTATAAATTATAATGACAATTCCTTTCAGAACTTGGCTTACAACGGTGCTCGGCCTTGGGGACACTACAATCCCCCTCCCCTTATTTTTGCATTGTCCTCAGTACAACTTACACTATCTCTCCAAGCCTTTCAAAATCTTCAAAAATATGCAGGTACTCTGCCCGCATAACCTCTTCATGCTCCCATGTCGTATCCTCAGGACCGTACCAGGTCCACTGGACCTTTACAAGCTCTATAGCTCCATTCCAGAGTTGTTTGCTTTTCCTATCCAATATGCGCACAAGATGCACTTGCAGGACACCTTCTGGTTCCACCTGAATCACATTCCAATCGATAACATGATTAGCATCAAGTACATATTTCTTAAGAAATGAAACATGAAACACATTATGTACAGTCATAGATGCAGGTAATGCAATCATGTATGCAACCGGCCCAATCCTTTCCAGGATCTCAAATGGCCCACAAAATCTTGTTGCCAACTTGGCGCAACTTCCCAACTTCAGGGAACTCCTGTTAGTTTTCACTTTCAAGAAAACATGGTCGCCCACTTTGAATTCTCTATGGGTTCTGTTACCATCAGTGTAACTTTTCTGCCTGTCCTGGGCAGCTTTTAGATTATGTTTAATTCTTATCATTTGGTCTTCCATTTCTTTGAGTAGCTCAGGCCCAACTACTACTCTATCAGTTGGATTATCCCAGCTCACTGGAGTGTTGCACTTTCTTCCATAAAGCGCTTCGAATGGGCTCATCTTCAATGATGCATGATACCCATTATTGTAGGCGAATTCTACCAAATGCAGGTAGTCTTCCCACCTTGATGGTTTATCCATCACATACATTCTCAGCATGTCTTCTATTACTCTGTTTACTCTCTCTGTATGTCCATCAGACTCGGGATGATATGTTGTACTAAAGTTCAGATTCATTCTGAATCCTTTGAACAGTCCTTTCCATAAATTCGAAGTGAATTTCAGGTCTCTATCAGACACAATTGTCTTAGGAATTCCATGCAAGCGTGAAACTTAATTTTAAGAAGATATCAACAACATCTGCTGCTCTGTGGGTGGTTTTCAGTGGAATAAAATGGGCAGCTTTAGTAAGCTTGTCCACCACCACCATGATTGAATCATGCTGCTTTCTTGTTCTGGGCAATCCTGTGATAAAATCCATTGTTACCACGTCCCATTTCCATTCAGGAATAGGTAAAGGTTGCAGAAACCCTGCTAGGTGCCTATGTTTAGCCTTAACCTTTTGGCACTCCATACATATGGTGATGTATTCAACGATTTATTTCTTCAAACCTGGCCAGAAATAATGGCTTTTGACTGCTGCCACAGTCTTCTGATATCCAGGATGTCCAACATAAGTCACGTTATGCATCTCCTTTAGAATTTCCAACTTCAATTCTCGGACATTGGGTACATATACTCTGTTTTTATACAGAAGTAAGCCATCAGTTCCCAAGGTGTAACTTTCCTTGGTTTGTGGTCTCTCATGCTGCTGTAGCTTTTCTACTAGACCTCTGTACTGCAAATCGGCATTGGAAGCTTCCAAAATTCTGTCTTTAATATCAGTTTTGTACATGCTAATGGCTGTAGCATGTAATTTGTGCACTTTTCTACTGAGTGAATCAACCACCTTATTTTATTTTCCTTTGATATGCTTGATATCAAAGTCATATTCGCATAGAAACTCCAACCATCTAATTTGCCTGGAATTTAAGGTCGGTTGATCAAATAAATACTTCAGACTGTTATGGTATGTTCTCAACTCGAATCTCTTTCCCATGAGGTAATGTCTCCATTTCCTCAAGGCGTGGACGATTGCTGCCAGATCTAAATCGTGAGTGGCATAATTCTTCTCATGTTCCTTCAACTTTCTGGATTCATAACAAACTACAAATCCCTCCTGGCTGAGAACTCCTCCCAGCCCCTCCTTACATGCATCTGTGCAAACTACGTAATCCTTGTTTGGATTTGCAATCTTCAGGATTGGAGCACTGGTTAGCAGTTGCTTCAATCGCTGGAAACTGCTCTCACATTCTTCAGTCCACTGGAACTTCTTCCCCTTCCTTTGCAAGGAAGTGATAGAATGAGCTATCCTTGAGAATCTGGCTATAAAACTCCTATAGTAGCCTGCCAGACCCATAAAATATCTAACGTCTGCCACATTCCTTGGCGCTGGCCATTCTCGAATGCCCTGTACCTTCTCAGGATCCACAACGATCCCTTCTTCGGATATAATGTGCCCCAAATAATGGATCTGCCTTTGGTAAAAATAGCACTTTCTCAATTTTGCGTACAGTTGGTGTTCTCTCAACACCTGCAACACCATTCTCAGGTGTTTTTCATGTTCTTCCTCTGTCTTGGAATACACCAAGACATCGTCCAGGAAGACTATGACAAACTTGTCCAAATAATCTTTGAACACTCCATTCATTAAACACATGAAAACAACAGGCGCGTTGGACAATCCAAACGACACCACTGTGAACTCATAATGACCATAACTTGTTCTAAAGGTGGTCTTACTGATGTCTTCATCCTTTATTCTCACTTGGTGATATCCTGATCAAAGATCTATTTTTGAAAATATTTTTGCATCTTTCAACTGATCAAAAAGATCATCAATCCTTGGCAGAGGATACTTGTTCTTGACAGTGACCTTATTCAACTGTCAAAAATCAATGCACAGCCTCAACGTCCCATCTTTCTTCTTCACAAAGAGGACCAGGGCTACCCAAGGTGACACACTGGGGCGAATGTAACCTTTCTTCAGTAGCTCTTCGAGCTGCAATTGCAACTCTTTTAGCTCTGGTGTACTCATTGTATAAGGAGCCTTCGAAACTAGAGTTGCTCCAGGCATCAAGTTTATAGAAAAATCAATGTCTCTCTTTGGAGGTAGTCCAGGTACCTCCTGAAATATGTCCTTGAATTCTTTGAGTACTTCGTGGTCTTCCAGATTCGATACTACATCTCGGGATGCTTCTTCCACCCGAGCTAGAAATAATTGATAGCCTTTCCGGTAACATTTCTTCAGTTGCATGGTTGAGATTTACCTCACAGCCACGGCTCTGGGAATTCCTTGGACTGTTACCTGATTTCCCTCTTCATCCAGACATGTAAATCTCTTGTTACGACAATCCAAAAGGGCATGGTGTTGGTCCAACCAGTCCATCCCAATTAAGCAATCATATGAGCCTAAAGGAAGAATGTTCAATTCATCCTTAGTGCTCATTCCTTTCATGTCCACTAAACATGACTTAACCAATTCAATGACCTTCCTCTTGGTCCCTATGGCCAACTGCACTAACCAAGACTTCTCATGTTTTCTTCTCATTAGATGCAAACTTTCCACCACTCTAGGATCTACATAACTATGGCTATCCCCTGAATCAATTAAAATAACAAGTGGTCGATTGTTGATCATACCTTCCACTTCAATCATGTGCGATTGAAATTCTTCTTTCTTGTTGTCCAGGGATGCGTAGATCCTTGGCATTCTACTGCCCATATCCTCCACTGTTTCAGCGTGATGAACAATATGGACAGTTCTTTCTTTGTCTTTTCTGTGGGGGCAGTCTCTGTACCTATGATTCCCTTTACAACCCCAACACTCCATAGGTGGAGGACTTGGCATCTGCTCACTCCCTTCAACTTTCCTGGGGTCTCTAAAGGATGACTGTTCCCCAGGGCCATTCTTGAAAAAGGGAGGCTTGTTTCCCTTCTGCCTCTGTTCTTTATTAAACCTCTTTTGGTCATCCCAAGCCTTTCGAAAGGTAGGCTTTTCTCTTTTCTATTTGTATAAGCATTTCTCCCTTCTTATTGTTTCTTCCATAGTCTTAGGATCATCATATTGAATCTTGTCACCAACGGAAGGTGGCAGTCCACTCAGATACCTCTGAATCTTGACAGCCTCGTCTTTGATGAATGGAACATACTTTAGTAAGTCCATAAAACTTCGTTCATACTCATCAATGGTCATACTTCCCAACTTGAGTTCGAAGAACTCCTTCATCTTTCTGTCATAGTATCTTTTAGTTAGGTATTTCTTCTCGAAATACCTCTTAAATTCCTTCCAAGTGACCTCCTTCTCTTTGATGTGTTGCACCTGCACAAACTGATCCCACCACATGGATGTGTTTCCTTTCAGTTGATACATTGCAATTCTTCCTTCTACATGGGCAGAATAATTCTGCAGTTGGAAGTATTTCTTCATGCCAAGCAACCAGGTCTTGGAATCTTCTTCCTTCTTATGTTCTCCCTCGAATGTTGGAGGCTTAATCTTGTTCATCTCCTCTTTTAATTCATCCTTTCCATATTTTCGGTGTTTTCTGGTAGGGGACGGGATTGAACTACTGTGTGTCTCCTTGCCAGAATTCTTCGGGGAGAGACGGTAATGTCTGTTACCACTCCTCGATCTCCTTCTCCCCTCAGGGGATCTAACACTTCTTGATCTGCTTGTGTCACTCCCCTTTTCCAATTTCTTTTCTATTCTTTCCAGGCTCTTCAACATTTTTAAATTGAATTCACCCTGCCGATCCTGGATTTTCATGAGCTTTTGACTATCAGCTAGGTGAGCCTGGGCATCTTTCTGCAATATTTCGATGAGTTGCATCATATGTTCTTCCTTATCCATCTCTTTTCCATGCCCATTGGAGTTCGATCCTTCCACTCCCATATTGACATCCTTTCCTTCCCGTTCATCTTCTGTTTCGGAGGCAATCATCACCTTTTCCCATTCCATACTCGGTGTTGGTTAGCTGGAATCTTGAGCTCCGTTGAAATCTACACATGCACTGTGCAATTAAATTCGAAGTTTATTAGGCCATTACTCCTTCGAAATAATCTGTAACATTTATAAGCTAATACGAACAAGAACGAAAGACATTTTGATTCAATTAATTTTTCTGAGCTCTCGTTTGGTTCTGTAATTTTCGTGTTTTCGAAACTTTCATTTTCGGCACTTCGTGATTTTGGGACTTCGGGTTTCGGTCCACAAAGATCCCACATTTAGATATTCATAACCAGAGTCACCCTTTTGCAACTCAAGATATTGCGAGTTCGTGAGTCGAAGACCCTCGACTCATTTCCTCTAACCGTCGATACCCGAGATGCGACACGGGTATGGCTCCCTCCTTGCTAGCGTCTGCTACGCATGACCGTAGTCTAGGGCTAAGTGCTAGCACTCTTCGCTACTCGCACCTTCGTGGGTTGTGGCATCCAACCCTGGTACCCCCTTTTCATGAAACTCGAGAAGCGATGTTAACTTTTCTCCTCTCGTTCTCGCTACTTCGCAACTTCACGAGTCTCAATGTCGAGCTCCCATGCCCTTATCTCACGAGTTCCCGAAATCATGAATTACTTTATTCTCCGGGCCCACATCACAGCTGTCGCCCTTCACCACCGTGGCATGTGGTATGTTCAGGACGGTCCACGTCACTTTTAATGACGTCATCGGGTCCCACCACTCTCTCTTTTCTTCTCGACCCACTGGCACGTGGTACATCTCCATGTGTCCATGTCCATTCCTAGAAAAATCCAATCGGTCAGATCTTTCTTAGATCTACGGCACAGATCCTTTCGAAGTTTTGGGATTCCAAATGCCGATGCTCTCTAACTCCTATTAGCCCTTCGGGCTAGACTCGTGGTTCACACGACCTCCCCTTATATGACCACAGTCATACCTCCTATCGAGGTTTCAGACTTTCCAATGCCGAAACACATATGTCCTCAGGATTCGCGATTCCCCGAACCCCGATTTCCCGATGGATGACTCTCCTTCCGGAACTTTCCCGACTGCCTTGATCTCGGCCACGCGTCCCCAAGAATGGATGGTCCTCGCCACTTCTCTCTATTTCGCAATTTCAAATTCTCTGGGTGCCTTGTCTTCAGGATTCGCGAAACGTCGAACCTCGATATGTCGATGGGATCCCAATCTCGCCCACGTGTCCCAACTGACGGACGGCTCGGATCAAATCTTGGGACTTCGCCTGGTGCAAGGTAAAAAACACTCACCTATGTGAGTCCGGGTGTCCGGATCTCCGAATTGGACGATCGCGCGACACACGTCCTTCCTTATACGGACGGCTCATATTTCCTCTCACTATTTCAGAACTTGAAATTTCCCAACCTTCTCGACCTCGAGAACTCCGATATCCCGAACGCCGATATCTCGATAAGCCAACTCCTTTCAGGACTTTCAGCCTCCTATTCACGAAGCTTTAAAAATCCATGCAACTCTCTACCGATCCGACGGTTGTCGGGTAATTTGCTCAAGATCTGATGGCTCACAAGGGTTCGCCTTCCCTCCTGAACAAATCCTAGAGATTCCACACCACCGGTGTGGAGTCCTCTCTCCCTGTGGACTCATACCACAATGGTCGCGGTTTCATAACGCTGCTATACCTCCTGAGATTTAAAAAAAAATGCGTCAAGTAAATCCTTGACATTTTGGAGTAAACCAGGGTCTGGAATTGGCCTTCCAGACCCAATTTCCTTAGCATTCTTGGTCCAAAGACCGCTCCACTGGCCCATCTAGCTCAGTGTTGAAACCTTGTCTCTGATACCAAACTGTAGTGCACCTTTTCTGCTACTTTGTTTAATCGCTCTTAAAAGAAGACTATAACACCACTTTGTACATAACTCATACAGATTTTATTTAACCCACGTGCCTTTAAACAATAAACACATTCAACACAGAGTATTCATATGAATTGCTGGCATAATCAACAAGCAATTATCTTTTCATATTAATTCATATACACAAAGGAAAACATGATACATAAGAAACATAGTCATGCAAAACATGATTAAAACATAATCAGATACTTATCTTTATCAATGGTAGATTCCACCAACCAAGTGCAGGCCTTCCACGAACCTCCCAGCCTTAGACCACACTGCTCATCAGTCCAACAGTGGGTCACCTCCAAGTTGGGACTAAGCTCCACCCCAAGGCAAGGAAATCTAGGCTAGGCTGAGGTTACAAGGAAAACAACACACAACCACAAGGAAGGGATTTTATCCAAGGAACCTCCCACGCTCACTGCCCATGGACCCTCATTCCCCACATGCCTGCTCCACCCCAGGAGAATAAACCTTCTCTGCCACCTGGACAGTCCTTCGGCTGCTAATCTCCCTTGCCTTGGGTTACAGGAACAGGCCGGACTGAAAGTCTCCGACCTCTATGGCAGCTACAGGGTTCCTTCCAGGAGTCCTCTCCTTCCTTCGCGCACTCTCTCACCTGGAGAGAATCCCTCACAGGACAACAACATGTTCTTCCAACCTCAATTACCTCTCTCACCTGGAGAGCGCGTTGCACCGCTAGCCAACAAGACCCCACACAGTCCAGCACTGCGTGGTCACAACGACTCAGGGGAAAACATACATGGGCTTCCCAACAAGTTCAACAATGGATGGTCACTTCTATTTCCCAATCCGCCAGCATAGAATAGACTCACGCTCTGGTTGTCGAGGATGCGTGACAAACAATCCACGCAGGGTCAACACAGGTTTGAACTGTTCAGACAGGGGTGGTACTGGCTATCTCATAAGTCAACCCAGGCTTTCGGATTTTAGGGATGCACCAGGGTATTCTTTTTGCATAGGTCTGATCGTTTACCTTCAGACCGTCAGGTAGAATCGAGGAGAGCCCCTCTCACGACTCTTCCTGGCCATTTTATTTGCATGCACCAGGGATGACACTTGTCACCCTTGGAACTACATGTGTTCCATCAGCATGCATCCCCTTTGCACGCTTACCCTTTCCAAAACTTAGGATGAAATGAAATATAAAATGCACATGTTTTTTTTTTTTTTTGGAATAATATTAAAATATTATTCCCAGGCTTAAGCCCCCCCTAGGCTTAGTCCCCAGGCTCAACACTTAGCCCCTTTCCCACCTTCCAGCCCCTAATTCCTTGCCCACTCTGTGGATTCTTAGTCCCCCTTCACTCATTCATCGTGGTCGGTCTGCACCTGGCGGTGTTTATATTTTATTAAATGTTCTACATACATACAAGTACAACAACAGGCTCCTGGCCTTCAACACTTAGGCTCCCTGGCCTAACAAACACATAAGTCTCCAGCTTATAAGAACTTGGATCACCATCCTATAAAACATAATGACAATTCCTTTCAGAACTTGGTTTACAACGGGGCTCGGCCTTGGGGACACTACATCTCAACTCGCGACTTCGAGACTTTTGGGATGGAAGTCGCAACCTTCTATCCTCGGAAATGCCGAACCCCGATACACGTCACAGATAGCTGGCCCCAGACACATGTTTCTTCTCCCCTTCGGGACTTCACCTTTCGCAACCTCTAAAATGCTTGGACTCCGGCACGTGTCCAAGTACTGGGCCCCACTACGAAACTTTCCACCTTGTCGGGGTTTTAGACTTCGCAGTTTCGCGAATCCAAATGACGAAGTTTTGGTCTTTCCACCCACGAAACCCAGAAATGGAATTTCGTGAGTAGATCCAACAGTCCTCGTTGGCATGAATCTACAACCCTCTCTCTCTTGAGCTTCTGCTTGCATAAAAATGACCACCGTAACCTCCTTGCTCCTCTGCGAGATCTGATGGCTCGCGCAATTTCGCGAATTCTCCACGGAGAATTCCAACCGTCCGTTCTCCCTTCTGAGGACTTATGCAAATTTGATAAAGTGGTTTTCCATGGAACTTAACTGCCTGTGACAAAACCTTACGACGCCTCCTTTCAACACCTCAAGGCATCAACCTTCTGTGCTTTTCTTCGAAAACAGCAAAGACTCTATCCCTCCTAAGCTTTCTCCAACTTTGAGTCTTAAAGAAGACTCATGCTCGCACTCCTTGGGACAAATCCTTCAATTACTTTAAAGAATTGAAGTCCTTTGACTCTGCACACTCCCTGCAATAGTAGTCCTTCAAAAATATCTCAGGTTCGCAAACTCTGAGACTTTACTTGGCCTATGTATGCCTTGCACAACTCCTATGCCCAACTTGCACTTCTGTGAGAATGAGAACAATTGTTAACTCTCCTGAGATTTCAGAGATAAAACTCTGAACTCTTGTCAACGCACTCCTTGCGGAAAACTTCGCTGCACTCCTGCAGGAACTCTTGCTCAGACAGAGAAACAATTCAAACGCATTCCTTACTTTCTCTCAGACTTCAAACACAAAGCATGAACTCATATACACAACATATAAAGCAAATGTATAACAGAAAGTAAACATCCATGAGCATAACATTCAATAATACATACACAAAGAATATCACAACACCATGAATCTGAATCGAAGCTTTTTGTATTAATCCATAAATTCTGTACATGGAATTCTTATACACGGATCTCTACTCTCTTCTCTATGCTCTATGCTCTATGCTCATAATAATCTTACAACTATACAATGAGGGTGTCTATATCCCGTTTCCCTCTTGCGCTCTAAAACTGTCTAATCTAAGCATTAAATTCTATCTACCTACATTCATTACACATAAAGGCTCCTATCTACTATGGACGAGAGTGGATTGCTCAAGGTCCTTTAATAATACAAGCATACCTCCACTTAATGACCTCATTAATATTTCAAAACATTTTCAAAAAATGTGCTCGGTGCTTTTCCAACTGTCTCTTATCTCCACGCTGGCTCGCTGCTGGCTATGCTTGCACGCCCTTACGATGCTCCTGCATCAAGGTACACCAAGGGAGCCATAATATGACTGTTGTCAGGGAAGTCCACTTTAACGCTTTTCTCTTTACTTTACGTTGAACATTTCTTTTCAAAAACCCAGTATCATCATGAAAATTTTAAATGGAAAGTAAAGAGATAAGTAAATTTGAACTATCAATTCAACCCTGACCCAAGGTGCCACGAGTAGGACTGCACTCATATTAATAAAAAAATTTCTATTTTCTTTTAGTCTTTTCTATTTTTAATAATAATGCTTGGTCAAAGTAGCATCTCATGCATCACTATCTTAAGAAAAGAACTTGCTTGCACATGATATTTTATATGATTTAGTTCTTCCTTTATTTTACAGTGAAATGTTAGTGGATCCAAAAGCTCAAGTTTATCTTTGGCCAAAATCGTTTCTTGAAAAGTTTTCTTTTGCAGTTTTGATTTTGTGTACTTCTGATTTTGAATCCCACTAATAAAATTTGATTTGGTTTGTTGTGTGTTTTTTGTTTTCTTTGATTTCTTTGAATGAGTTTTCTTCTTATCTTTATTTTTGAATCAATATATTTTTTATCAAAGAGTTATTGTCAAATGAAACATTTATTTTAAGACTTGTGTTTTTTCAATCAATTTGAAATATTTCAAAGAGGTCCTGATATTAAGATATAGCTCAGACAATTGATTTTTAAGTCAATTGTCACTTTTATTTTGTCCTCAAATTGTCTTTGCTAGAGTATTACACCAGAGATATGGTTTAAATCTTTGAGAATTACGATGATCTTTAAACTTTTTACGCCTTCCATATTCTTAAGGAATCAATTTTAAGTGCTTTCCCATTCTTTAGATTATTTCTTAAAGGAAATCTAAAATCTGTAAACCATGATAAAACTTCCATTTTTGAAAGAAAATAAACAACTTGATCAACTATTCACTTGTATTGCAATTAACCTCCAGTATCACCCCACTCTCTTTGTCATCAATAAATCTATAATTGTATTACTATTTAAAAGTGGCATAAGAGAGTTGAAAGCACTTATGTGTGGGAGGTGTGTGTAAACCCCTCTGGGTACTGAACATGCCTGCTGGCAATGAAGCAATGTCGGGTCAAGGAGTAGCAGGTATATGTTTTTAAATTAACTTTTATGGAAGTATACATCATGTGGATACAACTATTGGATGGGATTAAAGAATTTGAGTGGGTTAAATGACATCCTTGTCAAGGATATGGATGCCTATTGGAAGCAGTGGCTCTGTCAATGGCATTGAAGTTATTTTATAAACATCGTGACTCTTTGATTAAGACATTATTTCAGGTTATAATCCTCTGCAAAGAAAATTGTATTGTCTAGTTATAACATTGAGCTTATCCTAATACTATATGGTCTCAAAGTGAATTTATTTCAAGGAGCTTAAATCACTTTTCAAGTCTTATTATTTTCTTCCTGAGATGAAATCTTACCAGATTAGAGATAACTGCTTCACCCAGTAAGTCTCCATTTGTTGGGCCCCAACAACTCCCCCTAAATGTTTACAAAATTTAAAGGGCCCCCATTAGAATCTTGATAATTATGATGAGCTATAGAATCAACATTTTCAAATAGTTCTATACCTTGGCTTTCTTTGAGACAAATTTAAGACATTCACTATAGTATGAGACATTCATTACAAGAGTATATGTCAAAAGTTAGAAACGAGCATAAAAATCTCAGTTTAAACAAAAACGTTAATTTTTATCAGTTGTTTACTTTCGTTTAAATTATGATTATGTGTTCTTTCTTTTGCTCATTAGCAAGTTTGACTATTTTGAATAATGTGTTCAATACTTCATCAAATAATATCTTGGTTGGTTTCTCATTTTCATAAAATCATTTGGTGATATTAATTAATT